>JAXQQM020072025.1:0-91711 GCA_034641835.2 Pinus albicaulis
AACCCCCATTTTGTTATTATTGTGCCCTTAAATTATTATTGTTAGGTCGGCTAGGATTACATTGTGGCCCACTAGGATTACATTATGGCTACATGGACTCCTATATATAGAAAGGAGGTTTTGTAAATTGTATCATCCAGGAATTGTTCATTTATGTAATATATTGGAGGTTGCCCCCTCGAAGTGGCTTATTTCTAAGACGTTGATATCTCTTTTCTTCTATTTTTGGAGCTGGTTACACAACATTTGGTATCAGAGCTTAGGATTCTATGGTTTTGCTGCTCCAAAGAGGTCATCATGGAATTTCCTCTATAACATTTTTTTTCTACGAAGGTTCAGAAGCTGAAATTTTGATAGCATGCAGATTAAATCCTGAGGAGCTTCATGTAAAAATTTCAGATCTTGGTTCGCAATATTTTCGGAGATATGATCTGTGGAAGTTAGCGTGTTGTCAGGCTCCTAAATTTCACCTTAAATAGGTCATCATGGAAGTACTGCTATAAATGTTTTTCTAATAAGTTTCAGAAGTTGAATTTATTACAAAGAAAAGAAGAAATCCTAAGAAATTTCATGTAAACATTTCAAATCTTGGTTCATAATATTTTCAGAGATATGATCTGCGGACGATAGGGTTTTGTGAGGCTCCCGAATTTCATCTCAAAGAGGTGACCGTGGGAAAATCGTGATAACTCTCTCTATGAGCATTGGATTTGAGTGCCATAAAAAGTGGTCACAAGTACACGGACTTTAGTTTCTTGGCTATAAAGTTTAGAGCTGAAGGACTAAACACCGACATGTGGAAAGTCGTACAAGTTTGCTCTATTGAACCAGTCCATAATTAGGTCATTGCAGGAGATTGGACATAACATTACCTTGGAGAATCCAAATCAGGTCAGACACGTGGCATTCAAAAGAGTTTTCAAAGGGCTACTTTAGTGCTAAATTTCAAATATTTAAGAGCTGCAATCGCAGAGATAATCCAATTTCAATATTGAGCTCCTCAAAAGCAAGAAAAAGGTGTGTATTTTTTTTCCAAATTGCATAAGTCTTGTTTGAAGAATCAATTTTAATTGATTCCAAGGGCATATTGTAGAATAGATATCAGTATTAGGTTCTAAAAAATGCCCTGTAAAAATAATTCAACACCCATTAAGCCTTCAGAAGGCTCTACTATGACTCATGAAGATGAAGAATTGTAACATGATCTATCAAAATTAGAAGAGCAAGTAACAAATTTCACTTCCTAAAAGAGAACAAATGAAATGAAGTTTTGAAGAAAGGGAAGCGAAGATGGACAACATGAAATAAATGCAGTTTAAGATGTGATGTCGTGAAGTCAAAGCTAAGATGTATGGCATGGAAGATGGCATGGAAGCTAAGATGGATGACATGAAATGAAACATGGAAAACATGAAGAATGATCTAAAAGCAGACATGGAAGGTTTGACAAAGTTGATACAAGAAATGTTTCCTAATGGTGAAAAGATGGTAGAGGAAACTCATGATGAGAAAAAAATAAATGTTAATCGTGATTTCATAAACTCTAATGTTGGCGGGAAGAACCACCATATTCCAAAAATGGATATGAGGAAGTTTGATGGAAAGGATCCTGTAACATGGATACTACAGATGGAGCAATATTTTGACCTCCATAATGTGCAAAACACACAAAAGGTACGCATTGCAACTTTACATTTAGAACAAAATACATTTGAATGGTATCGATGGCTTTGCTCCCGTAAAAAAATTGTCACTTGGTCAATTTTTACGGAGGAAATGATAGCACATTATGAGGATACAAAGAGCAACACCTTCTTTAGCCAATTGATAAATTTCAAACAAAAGGGTTTAGTGGGGCAGCACATTGAGGACTTCCAAAAATTGAATATAAGGGTAACTGATATTCCAGAGGAACACAGGATTGATCTCTTCATAGGCACTTTAAAGGATAACATCCAACATGAAGTTCACGTTTTGGAACTTGATTCATTGGAGAAGGCATTCAGGTTGGCAAGAAAAGTTGAATGTAAAATTATGGCGACAAGGAAGCCTACCACTCAATTCTATAAAGAAGGAAGTGTTGCTACGCCTAGATTTCCACAACCTACAAGGTTGACACCACAAAAATTGGAAGAAAAAGAGCAAAAGGGCTTTGCTACAGTTGTGATAGAAAATACACTAAAGGTCATAAGTGTGCTGAGAAGAAATTATTTTACATAGATTGTGAAGAAGAAGAAGAAAATGAACAAGAAGAGGATATACACCCGGAACCACCCCTAGAAGAGGAAGAAATGAATCCGACCATATCGTGTAATGCACTGGCAGGAATTACCACTCCTCAAACTCTCAAGATAGAAGGACATATCAATAAGAAAAGGGTAATAGTGTTGATTGATTCAGGTAGCACCCATAATTTTATTCATTATAAGGTAGTCAAGGAATTAAATTGTTTCCTATACCCAGCACCAGAATGTCAAGTGATGGTTGCAAATGGAGGAACTATAAATTGCTCTGGAAAATGCCATAATATCAAGCTAACTATGGGGGAATATGTATTGACTAGTCCAATGCTTGCCATTCCTATGGGAGGTGCTGATGTTGTACTAGGAGTACAATGGTTACAATCTTTGGGGACGGTAGCTTTTAATTTTCAAGAACTTTTCTTGAAATTTCTTTTCAGAAGGAAAGGAAGTCGAATTACGGGGTATTGAAGGGAAGCCAGGAAGGATAATAAGCTCTAATGGCATGACAAAGCTTCTAAAGAAAGAACAACGAGGCGTAATTGCACAATTATGCTCACTAGAAGTTCCAATATCAAAATCATCTATTTCTGCAGATCTCCAACAAGTCTTGGACAATCATTCCAAGGTGTTTGAAACTCCCAAAGGACTCCCACCTATTCGTGATCATGATCATGCTATTCATTTGATTCCAGGAAGTGTTCCTCCAAACATCAGGCCTTATAGATATCCTTACTTCCAAAAGAGCGAAATTGAACGCATGATTGTAGAAATGTTAGAGGCGGGTATAATTCAACCTAGTCAAAGTTCTTTCTCTGCTCCTGTAGTATTGGTACACAAGAAGGATGGATCATGGCGAATGTATCCAGATTATAGGGAGCTCAATAAGCTCACCATTAAAGATAAATTTCCCATTCCCTTGATTGATGAATTATTGGATGAATTACATGGAGCAATTTATTTTACCAAGTTGGATCTTCGTTCAGGATATCATCAAATTAGAATGAAGACTGAAGATATTCCAAAAACAACATTTCGAACTCATGAGGGTCATTATGAATTTTTGGTCATGCCTTTTGGCCTTACCAATGCACCTTCTACATTTCAAGGGTCGATGAATTCCATTTTCAATCCCTTCCTTAGAAAATTTGTGCTAGTATTTTTTGATGATATACTAATCTACAACAGGTCTTGGAAGGATCATGTTCAACATGTTGACAGGGTGCTCAAACTATTGGACGAGAAACAATTATATGCAAAAACATCCAAATGTTTCTTTGGAGTACAAGAGGTGGAATATCTGGGTCATATTGTATCTCACGAGGGTGTTAAGGTAGACCCTAACAAAATTAAAGCCATTAAGGAATGGAAAGTCCCCACAACCATAAAGTAGTTGCGAGGATTTCTCGGGTTAACAGGGTATTATCGCAAGTTTTTTAAGAATTATGGGAGAATAGCAGCACCTCTAACAACATTATTGAATAAAGATGAATTTTCATGGACTCCTGAAGCAACTAAGGCCTTTGAACATCTTAAAGAGGCAATGTGCCTAGCACCGGTCTTAGCTACGCCAGACTTCACAAAAACCTTTATTGTGGAATGTGATGCCTCAGGAAATGGAATTGGTGTTGTTTTAATGCAGGAAGGAAGACCCATTGCTTTTGAAAATCGTCCAATCAAAGGAAAGTATTTACAGAAACCTATTTATGAGAAGGAAATGTTAGCAATACTGCATGCACTAAAGAAATGGAGAACTTACCTAATGGGAAGACACTTCAAGGTAAAAACCGATCATGATAGTCTTAAACACTTTTTGGAACAAAGACTATCGTCAGAAGAGCAGCAAAAATGGGTCACAAATATGTTGGGTTATGACTTTTAAATAATCTACAAAAAAGGAAAGCTTAATGTTGTTGCAGATGCACTCTCAAGAAAGAATGAAGAGGTGGAAGCATTGCTTTGTGCCATTTCTATTATCCAACCAGATTGGATAACCGAAGCAAGAGATGAATGGAAGAAGGAAAAACATGTATGGACACTCATTCAAAGTTGCAGCAAGATCCTAGTACATCTGATACATTTAGTTGGAAAAATGATTCCTTATGGTACAAAGATCGCTTATATCTTTGTAAGAATTCCCAACTAAAACAAAAGATTCTTCTGGAATTGCACACTTCTCCTTTAGGAGGACACTCAGATTTTTAAAAACTTACCACAGGGTGAAGAAAGAATTTTTTTGGGATGGCCTTAAATCTGATATTCGAAAGTTTGTGGCGGAATGTTTGGTCTGCCAGCAGAATAAAGTGGAAACAATTAAGACCCCAGGACTTCTACAACCTTTATCCATTCCAAGTCAACGTTGGGAGGAGATTTCAATGGATTTTATCACAGGTTTACCTAAGTCCGAAGGAAAGAGTGTCATCATGATGGTAGTTGATAGACTTACCAAGTATGCACACTTTTGTGCATTATCTCATCCATTTAAAGCAAGTACAGTTGCTACTACATTTATGGACAGAATTCCAAAGCTACATGGAAGCCCAAGGGTTATTGTGAGCGACAGAGATCCCATTTTTACTGGAAATTTTTGGACGGAGTTATTTTCTTGTTTGGGTACTCAATTAGCTCATAGCTCATCTTATCATCCTCAACCTGATGGTCAAACTGAGATAGTAAATAAATGTTTGGAAGGATATCTTCGTTGTTTTGTATCTGATAAACAAACACAATGGGTCAAGTGGTTACCTCTCACCGAATGGTGGTATAACACTTCCTTCCATACTGCAGCAAAAATGACCCCATTTATGGCACTTTATGGATATCATCCACCATCCATCACATCATCTTTGAGGGAAAATTCGAAGGTTCAAGCAGTGGAAGATCACATCGAGCATCAACAAGAAGTTCTCCAACTCTTAAAGGATAACCTGAATTTGGCACAAAATCGAGTGAAACAACAGGCAGATCAACATCGCAGCGAGAGAAGTTTTGATGTAGGAGATTGGGTATTTTTACCGCTACAACCATACAAACAAATGTCCCTCAAGCAAGCTAAGAAGGATAATAAATTATCGCCAAAGTACCATGGTCCTTACAAGGTGTTGCAAAAGATTGGTACTATGGCATACAAATTGGAGCTTCCTGCTTCTTCGCGAGTACATCCAGTTTTCCATGTTTTATGCTTAAAGAAGGTTATAGGTGAAAATCTTCCAGTTCAAACAATATTGCCAAAACTTGATGAGGAAGGAAAAATCATATTGGAACCTGAAGCGGTCACGGAAACAAGAACTCGACAACTACGGAATCGATCAATTTCAGAGTATCTTATCAAGTGGAAGAACTTACCCACTGAAGATTCTACATGGGAGGATGAGAATTTTATACAGAAGCACCCAGAGCTACTCAAGTGTTGAGGACAACACTCTTTTGAAGGAGAGGGGCATGTTAGGTCCCTATATTACTAGTATAGTCCCTTATTGTTATTATTGTACCCTTGTAACCCCCATTTTGTTATTATTGTGCCCTTAAATTATTATTGTTAGGTCGGCTAGGATTACATTGTGGCCCACTAGGATTACATTATGGCCCCATGGACTCCTATATATAGAAAGTAGGTTTTGTAAATTGTATCATCCAAGAATTGTTCATTTATGTAATGTATTGGAGGTTGCCCCCTCGAAGTGGCTTATTTCTAAGGCGTTGATATCTCTTTTCGTCTATTTTTGGAGAGGTTACACAACAACGTTCCTCCATGATGTCATGTTCCGACATATTTTTAAAAGCTGCAATGCGTAAGGTGGAGACAATATATTCCATGGGCATGATGGCCTCCTTCCCATAGACCATCCTGAAAGGAGTTTTCCCTGCCAATTTCTTGCATGTGGTCCTATAGGCCCAGAGCACCGAGGGGATACGTACATCCTAATCACTTCGATCTGAGTTATAGACCTTAGTTAGCGCATGTTCCAAAATTTTGTTAAAAGCCTCCACTGCCCCATTAGCTTGTGGGAGATATGGGGTGCTCTTCCCATGGTGGATCTGGAACTCTTCAGTCAAAGCTTCAATGGTTTCATTAACAAAATGTGTACCTCTATCACTCATTGGGATCTTTGGGAAACCAAAAGGAGTGAGAATATGCTCAAAGATGAAGTTCACAATGGTATCTACAGTAAAATCCTTCACATCCTTTGCTTTCACCCATCTGGTTACATAATCAGTTGTAGTAATGATGTAATGTGCACTAGTCTTCTTCCCGGGGGGATTGATGGGTCCGACAAAGTCTATGGCCCATTTTTCGAACGCCTGAAAAGCCATATGTGGTTAAAGGGGAATCTCATCTCTGTGTGAAGGTTTTCTTGTATGTTGGCATGCATCATAGGCTCAGAAGTATGCATATGCATCACTATGCAATGTGGGCCACCACAACCCAAACCTCAATACCTTCTGTGTAGTTGTTGTTCCTGCATAGTGGCCTCTTGTCACCCATCCATGGGATTCATCCAAGATAGCTTATCTGTCATGTTCTAATACATATCTCCGCAATACCTCATCTGCTCCCAACTTGTAAAATTGACTGGAAATTATTGTGAAATCAATTGTGCGGGCCACCAACTCCTTTTTTTGTTGTACTGAATAGTCGGTAGGTTCCATCCTCATGGTGAAGAAGTGAATAATGTTTGCAAAGTGTTCATCAACAACCTTGATAGAAAAAAGTTGTGCATCGGGTAACCCTTCCTCTAGACTAATTGGCTCTTCCCCACTCTCAATCTATGACAAGTGATCAGGTTCAGGATTCAATCTTCTGGGATTTACAATAATTTCAAAATCATACTCCTGGAATAGCAACAACCATATACAAATATTCCCCCCCAACACAGGCTTATTGACTAGGTATTTTAAAGCTAAATGATCAGTAAACATCTTGGAGTGTCCTCCCAATAGATAGTGCCTGTATTCTTGCAGGGAATACACCATTTCTGGTCCTTCTCGTTCAGTAGTAGAGTAGTTGCACTCTGCGCTAGAGAGTTTCCTGATAGCAAAGGAAATAGGATTATCAGTGTCTCCTTTTGTTGGCTGTGTTAAGACATCTCCCAGGGCTATCCCTGATGCATCCACATGTACATGAAGTACCTTCACCCAGTCTAGAAATATGAGAATAGGTGTGATGACCATATTTTCCTTTAGCAACCCAAAACTCTTCTATCACTCCTCATCCCAGAAAAAGGATACATCCTTATTCAACAACTTTTCCATTGGTGCAGTAATCAGGGTGTACCCTTGAATAAACTTCCTATAGTAGCTAGTGTGCGCGAGGATGGAGTGCAACTGCTTCTTAGTGGTGGAGACCGCTATATTGATGATAACTACAATTTTGGTTGGTTCAACCATCAATCCCTGCTGACATACAACGTGCCCTAAAAAAATCCCAAATGGTACACAGAATATGAATTTCTTGAGGTCTAGTGAGATCTGGTGTTTTCTACAGGTATCCAACATCATGCGCAGGTTTGAAACATGATTTTTCACCAATCCAAATACTGTCTAATCATCAAAATAGACTTCCAAAAACTTATGGATGAATTATTTGAATACCGCTACGAATACACGTGAAAAAATGGCAGGGGAATTCTTCAGCCCAAAAGGCATAGCAGTGTACTGGAAGGATCCCCCCTCAGTCGCAAAGGTTGTCTTGCTGCAATCCTCCGGTGCGATCCTAATCTAATGGTATCCTGAAAACCCATCAGTGAATGAGTATGCTTCTTGACCTCCTACGTTATCCAGAATTTCATCATAGAATGGCGTAGGGAAAGGATCAGGTATGCAGACATCATTCAACTTGCACAGATCGACACAGATCCTTACATCTCCTTTGGTTTTCTTTTCTTGGACCACCATAGGGCTTACCCAATCTGACTGTTCTACTGGCTCAATGATACCTACATCCACCATATTATCTATTTCCTCCTTAAATTTATGCTTATACTTAGGGTTCAGCCGATAGGGCCACTCCTTGACAGGCCGCATATCTGGTTTTAAGGTGATTCTCATGACACCCAAATCTCCTACTATCCCTTTGAGTTTAGATAATTTTGTAGGGAACAGAACCTGATACTCACTCAACAACTCCTCAATCTTTCCCACAGTATCATCGTCCCAGTAATCCCTGATTTTGGCCAACTTAGACTTCTTTGCTATCCCAATGTTGACTTCCTTCAATATTAATGGTTTGGTCACATCTACTGCTTGCAATATAGGTCCCACCACTTCACACTCTCCTTATAACTATGGGATAGTGATTTTCCTAGGATCCTCTTCACAGTATTCTATTGAAAAATTATGACAGTTAAAAATATTATGCATCTGTGCATCCCAAGCTAGCACAACACATTTTTTTCGAGGTAAAGACTCGTAAAAGACAAGCACATCTATATCTTTTAGGGCTTTGTCCAGTTTCTCCATTCCTCCAGCTAGACCAAATTTCATCATGAAATCCTCGATCATGGTTCCCCAGTGGCAAGTGCACTGGTGTAGCTCTGCATCTAAATAACAGGTAGTGGGGTTTGGTCCTAAAGCATGAATAAACATATGTACCCACTCGTTCTAAGTCCTTTCATTCCATACCTCCATTCACATAGCCAGGTTCTTGCATGGGCCCCCTCAGCCAGAGAAGAGCTCCATGGGTGGGCTGACTGGAGGTTTGAATCACATGATCATCATTTTTCAAAATTCCTCCCAGTCTTGAAAAGCCCCCTTATGGGTTTCCCACCATTGCGTAAGGGTTGCGCGCATAGCAAAATCAAGTGCCCAAAATATTTGATATTTAAGGACATCTGCTTCTAATGCTTTCAGAAATTCCTTAGCACTACCAGAACCATCAAAGTAGGGAAGTTATCTTACCTATGAGAAGATACATAGGAAGCTCTTTGTGATCTTAAGGCATCGCAACACAGATACATTATGCAATCGGTTTTTCCAGTTTTATATCTCACCATCTGAGTCTGAGAGACATTGGTTGTCTTTCTCCCAACACAACATGCCATTAGTTGTGGTATTGATCCAGTCATTATCCCAGGTAGTCAATTTGTAAATGTGATCAATGTCCTCCTCCTCGCACACCGGTTCTGTATATAGTTCACCTTCAGCTGGATCCAAGGGGACTATTACCTGTGTACCATCATTCTCAAAGACCATGCTTCTCCTTTTCAAATTGATGATACCTCCCATGTCAATAGCCCAGTCTAGACCTAAGAGTGCAGGGTATGGGTCAACATCCTCCACAATTTGTATTACTTCAAAATCTACATAGGCCTTATCTCCCGTAATTTCTACCACAACCTTCGGCAACCTGCCTAATGGAATGATCTTCTGTTGGTTATCCATACGTAACTGAATGGTGGACCATTCCAGATTGGGTTCTCCCATCCGTTGCCAAGTTTTTTTGGGTAGGACATTGGCATACGATCCTAGATCAAGGATGACTTGATTAATTTCATAATCTCCAATCTGCACAGTCATACGCATCTTCCAACCAGTCCTTTTCTTGTTCTTATAAATCTTGTTCATGGTTTTAACCTCTGTTTGTGGGGCAAAATTTTCTATGTAGTTGTCTATTAATGCTTAGAGATTTTTCACCGCCTTCTGATTGCACAGTAGCTTCATACATTCCCGAAGGAAAGACTTAATAGCTTCATCTACTTTTGGATCCTTCGAAGTCCTTAAGGTGGATGCTTCATCTTTGGTGAAATCCTTTTTAGCTTCAATGAAGGTCTCTTTCTCATTTTTCAGGTCCAGGCTTTCCTTTTTGTCAGAATCCTTCTTGATTAGTGGTTCAGGCATAGGTTTTTCCTCATCTCCTCCAGTGGTAGTTCCATTGCGCGTAATTACATTAATAATTGGCCCATCATCCCGTGGTTCCACCTTAACCCATTGTACATTCCATGTCAGCATCTTTTGTTTCTCCTGCGTCTTTTCTATCAGCACAAGACAGTCTTCAGTTACGCGATCGAACTATCTGCAATACCTGCAAGATTGGCGTGCAGGGTTCGGGTAGTCTCTTGCATAATGTCCCACATCCCCATAGTTGTAGAAAATTATTTTCCCTCTTCCTCGACCTGTGCCTATGCCTCTCTCCTCACCGTACTCTTGTAGGGGATCCTCCCTGCCCAAAGGGAGATATGGGTGACGAAGGGTCAGCCTACACCCTATATAATTTTCCCCTATCTATCATTAGGTCGAACGTTCGGCAGTTGCGCTCATCGTGGCCCACTGATGAGTAGAACCTGAACCATTGTTGCTTTAGTTCTGGGACATAGGTGCCTAATCATGGTCAGTAATCTATATCATGTCTTCCTGCTACCCGAAAATCAGCACACCACAGTGTGGGGGTACTTGGTCCAACCATATCTCTAGGGAGTAGTTGACTTGGTCCCCTAACCTCCATATAATCTAATAGAAAAGGGAACTGATATTAAGTGTGGCCTGATACCCTATAACGTATGCACCAGACATCTGTGTTGGATTATTTTCCTCGATCCCTTCTCATATTATGAATTTATAAGTGCATCGCTTCTAGCTGGTTTTGGATCTACAATGCCCCAAATTCAGCATCATCCCTTGGCCCAACTTCCAACTTCATGGAAATATCCAGGGCCTCTTCCTGCGAATTGATCTTCTATTGACCCATAGGTCCATGCAGATGTGGTAATAGCATGGTGATGAACCATTCTTTAGGATGTTTATCCTTATAGAAAAATCCTCCATCATTGATGACTTTCTTCAGTCATTGGCCAGCTTCCCAAACAGACTCTGTAAGTCCCTGCTTAATATCTTTCAGTTCTATGATGCATTGATCATAGTAATTAGGCTTTTGGAACTGCTGCTTCAAGGCATCCTTAATATCTTGTATTGTGGGATTGGCATGCTGAGCAATATATCCAATGAACCAATTCAGAGCCCTTCCTTCGAAGGCTATTGATAGTTGCACTCTATTTACATCATTATTATTATTATTATTATTTTGTGATGTCCATATCGACTCTACTACAAACCAGAATCGATCCATATGCTTGTCCCCCGCACCCTTAAAGGTGGGTAATTTCATGTGTGCAGCCATATCGTCTACAGGTGGTGGCGGAGGTGGGATGCAAGAATTCTTACCCATGTGTGACTTCGATGGTGAAATAGCCATGGGAATAGTCTCTATGTGCACATCCCAGCCTTGGTTGAAGTCAAGCGAATCCCTCAGAGGACTGTATACCAATCTATCCCCTTCTTGATTAACCTGGTAGTATTTACCACTTCATGTTGTGCTCCCACTCTGGTCGAAGGTCATTCACTCGGTGTGACTGCATAGGACACCCTTTCCACACAAGAGCATCTTAATCAACAACGACAATGTTTGTAACAACTTACCTCTAAATCCTTTGAAAAACCTTTGCTTAGCTTCAGAATAGGACACAAACTGATTGACTGCAAATTCAGTTACAAATCCTCCCAAAACACTATCAACCCAGTGATCTACAGCCTGGGTGATCTTTTTATCAACCTTTTCCAACTGTTGGATCAACTCAAGGGCCCACTACATGACCTAATATTCTTTCCAATAGGTTTGGAACTCCGCTAACCTTGCCAGGCACTCTTGTAGCTCGTGTGCGAAGGTTACGAAGAAAATTTCATGTACCTCTGCAAAAATGTACTTGTTCTTCCACTCCTTGGCAAACAACTTCTTGCTTCTATTCTCTTTTAGGGAAAAATCCTGAATCTATTTTTCAAACCAGTACTCAAGTTAAACTTTAGTGGCTGCCAATGACCCCATGGCATTACCCGATCTCTCTCTCAAAATTCTCCCGGTCTCGGAAACAAAAACATTTGTTGGTTTCAGGGGTCTTAACCTAGGTTTGGATTTAATGTTTACCAACAAACCCCTGTACTACTGGCCCTTTTAGCAATGGCTTGCTTGCAAAGGTCAAGGTCTCACCCGAAGTAGTATGGGAGGGTGTTGGAACCAGGTTTCCACACCCTGAGAGAGACAAAGTTAATTAAAGTGGATCCCTTCAGATCTAATAGACCTACGCTGGAGAATCCCTAACCTATAAACCCTTAACAGTAGATTGATGAAATAACCCTAGTGAAACCCAGTAATCCGATGTGACAACCAGTAATCAGATGTAACAAGACAAATTATATCCTGATCTATGCATTAATTCCCTTCTATAGCTTCGCATCCACGTGTGAATTAATAAACCATCATTGTTTAGAAAACATACATTATCTTTGAAATCTCATATAGCGTAGCCCATAATCATAACACATAAATACTCAGATATCACAAAACAATCTTCTCATTCATTCATATTCAGATTACACATACAAAATCTCTTTGCCAGCCTGCGCACACAACCATCAGGGTACGCACACAGTAGGACTTAGGGTCTTCGTGCGCACAGCCAACAGGAGCCCTTACCTAGGCAATTCACACAACAGATTCACAGATTCATATCCCAACTTAACTAGACTCAAAAACTTACTTCTAGACTCAATGTATCCATCTATTTATATCATATTAGCCCGCGCTACTCTATGGTCCAAAAACCATAGTTTTCAGACTCTTGGTATACCCTTTTACCCATTACAATTCATTGGGGGCTTTGACCCGCCCCAAAGCCCCAACGCTAGACTAAAATATTACAAGATTTTACCAAAATTGCGGTTAGGGGACCTCGCTCCAATAGTAACGAAATTGACCATTCTAAATGAAGAAAGATGGGACAAATTATGCGAATTACTAGATTAAATAGTGATTCAAATACAATTACGGGATCATGCAGCACAAAAAACAACACAACAACAACAACAAGTCAGCTCACCAACAAATTCCTCCAAATCATAACCACCTCTCCACACAGTTTTCCACCTAGCCTATTAGTCTGCACAAATAGATAATTTGTTTAGATTAGTGCTAAATATAAATTTTTTGTTGAGACAAGGTTTTTGTAATTATTGTATCAATAATTCGCACTTCAAATTATTCCAGGTTGATTTTTCAATATAATTTTCTCAAAGCTATTGTAATTTTCTGGTTGATGGACTGATCAATAATACAAGGAAATTCTTCACAGGATTCATGTGGTGTACGAATTGGGGATGTGTTTCTTTTGTTCATGTGTTAATTCATTGTTTTCTTTCACTTTTATTTCTTAAAAAAACTTAATTACATTACAAAAATGGTGACGAATAGGATTTGTTGAAATATGCACCCTATTATGGCTATAAGTAATTTTTATGTTTTCTTCTGAAGCCAAATTAAGGAATTTTTAATTTCCCTTTAGTTTCTACTGAACCTTTCTTTTCTTTTGTTTCATATCATTTAAATTCTAAGAGATCCAAATAGTGAAACCTAGCTTGCTCTGTGAAACTCATTTAAATTTTGATGCAGATCCAGTTAGTGTTTAGACTATATAGCCCAATGCAATTATAAGAATTCAATCAACCAAAACAATCCAATCAATCAAAAACAAACAAACAACTACAAAGTCATAACTAGCCTAAAATTTACATAAAACAAATCTAAATTTTATAGAGAGATCCCTTTCTGAAGCTAGTAGGGCTAGTCCCAGCTTCCAAAGATGTTTTGATGTTGTCTTTTGTGTTTAATCTCACAATATCAAAAATTACAGAGTGATAACACACTCATGAAATGGAAATATCAATTTGGAAATCATATATTCTGCCCCTATTCTTCTCATAGAAGAATTTATTTGTGATGGTCTCCTGTGAGAGCTGAGAGGGAGAGGATTGCTCAAGATTTCATAGTTGAGCTCAAAATTAGCTGAGGAAGGAACCAATACTCACTAAAAATATGCCATGTGGTATGAGGAGGAGTTCTTCAGGGTCCAACATAGTGGGCAAGTGCAAGAGACAATATGATGAGCTTGCTAATTGAAACTGCATAGTGCATGTGGATCAAGGGAGAAGGAGACAATGATAGCACAATTGAGATTCAAAGTGACTAAGGGAGGCCCACATTTTGAACTATAACTATGAAATGTGCAAGGGAGGTAGGGCAGGACTCAGTGAATGTGAAATTATGGAGTCTAGTGGACAAGGGTTAATGGCTTTCTAACTAAAACTACAACATGCGTTGTGACTAAGAGACAAACTTCAAGAAGAGTGCACTTTTATTCAAAATTTACCTATGAGAGGCTACATTGGTATAACTGTGACATGTGATAGGAATGCAATAAAAACAAGGCATGACTCAATGAGGGGTTCCAGTCAGCAGAGAAGGCAAGATCAGGCATTGTAACTGCAACATGCATAGTGTTTGAGGGGTAGAATCCTATTCTAGTGCAGTTTTCTTTTGTTATGGATGAATAACACTAGAAATTTGACATGTTCTTAGGAATTCTCACTAGAAGAGGTGATTGCGTAGTTGGCTAAGTCAAGTAGGAGAAGATCAGGTCACTTTTTTAGGAGTGTTCTCACTGCATTGTGAAAGAAGGGGGACCTTTGCATGGCGTAGGTTGTTTTTGCAAGGGGCTAAAGAAAGTCCTTGTTTTCAACTAGAAGTGATTCATGCACTATTCAAGGAAAATTTGACTAAGGCTTAGTGCAGTGAGTCAATACAAGAAACAAGGATTAAGTGAATATACTTTGAAAGTTCTCAATGTGCTATCATAAATGTTGACTTGAAAAATGATTCAATGCATAAGTATGAGGGGGAATATCTCATCAATGAGGCTCATGAATAGGTTTTGTTCATCACCTAGTGAAGGATTTAAGCTTTCATAACTTGCTCTGGGCAAGATGACTAAGAATATCTATAGAATGGTTAAGTGTGAGACCAGTAGATTACGAGAGAGAAAACCATCAAAACAAGAATCAAACATAGATCACACACATGCATTTTGTTGTAATTTGCAATAATAAATAGTGAAATTGGCAACCAGAAAGGAACGAAATTTCACACACAATGTTGTATAATTTTAGTCACACATTGGTGAGAAATTTTGTTACACATTGGTGCTAAATGTGGGCGTCTAATTTATTTTTCCCTTAAATAAATTGGACAATAAATTTTAATTTCATATCATAACAACTTGTATCAGTTAACTAAGTCATGAGGAGTAAGTTAGCTCAAGAATTTCAAGTTGAGGGTCTAATATGAGGCATGTAGAGTGATCCTAATATTTTTTTGGTCCAGCTGTAGTTGTAGCAGTAGTGTGGTGTGAGTGTAATTAGTTAACTAAAATTAAATGACTTAAAATCAGTTTAACTAGTTCTAACTAAGTGATGAATTAGTGAGAGGTCCAGTGACTTAAATCAGATTTAATTCACAAATAGTGATCAATCAAATAGCTGATTATTTTCCATTAATAGTTGCATGCATGAAAATTCTGATGAAGATCTAGTTGAGGCGGAGATTAAAGGGAACATAACTATCGCTTGTATTATTAGCAAATTGCCTGGGTGCAATTATAAATTCATGAGAAGGCCATGATGGATTTCACAATCAAGGAAGGCTGAATTTCATATTTAATAGGGGCCTATTTCCCTAGGGATTTCATGATCAAGGCCAGGCTTAGCAAAGGATGAGAATTGGCTAAGTGTTTATCAATTTTACCTGAGCATTGCAAGCCAGTTTTGAGCAGGATCAAAGTGAGACAGTCAGGAGAGTGCAAGATTATCTTGTTGTGAGAAAGCATTGTATTTTTTCATGATTCCTTGAATTTATATAATAAATGATAGTGGTTTTTTGAGAATTTTATTTCCCCAATAATATCTTTTGTTATGCGATTTATTTAATTCTTTATCTTACTTGCATGTGATTGAGTGATCGTGTTTTATATTCCGCAAATATTGTAGAAGGATTTAGTATCTTGTTTTAGTACATCACAAGATTGGATTGAGTCCATTGGTATAATTTATACATGGTATCAAAGAAACAAGAATCACAATAGGGGAGAAGAAATCGAGTTTGGTTCTAGTTGGTGTTCAAATTTCATAAACATTCATTTTCCCAAGATCCATCAGTCACATAGGTTATCCGGTCAATGGATTGATACTTACATAGACCAAATCCACCTTAGGTCGAAGGAAGTATGATTTGCGAACACCAAACCACGCTCGCCCTCGTAGCTTACTTAACAGGAGAGGCTCTCTCCGGTCAATTCTGGTGCAAACATATCAATAGGGTTTGGAGATGATTGAAATGAGTGCTAATTTTAGGTTAGGATGTTAGGTGGTATGAATCCTAAGCGTATTTAGAATGATTTTTAGGGGTTTTTGTTGGAAAAAGGGGAAAGGCAATTTTGGGCTTGGGGATGAGGCCAAATTCTTGCAGAAAGCCAAGTCAAAGGTGGAAGAATGATAAGATGTCTTAGATTCAATGAATGGATAGAAAATACTGCTGAGGAGCTAAAGAGGGCAGGAAGATGCAAGGATCCTCTTCAAACGGAGGAAAACATATAAAACTAAACAAAATTTTAAGGCAGAGCACTAGCAAACTAATGAATTCTACCTTAGTTACTCATTTGTTCATTTCAGAAGCAAAGAGAAGGGAAATGGAATACATATAAAATTAATGAAACTTACAGATACAAGGAGAAAAAAATCATCAAAACTCAGAGCCACAAGGATCCCAACAAGTGATGCAAAACTCTGGTCTTTCCTTTGCCAAAAATGCAGAAGTGTATGTACAATGAAGTGCCAAACTTTTCCCAAGTATCCAACCCTGAAAATGTCTCAGAAAATACATGATATAGACCATCCTAACCCCTTCCCATGCCTCTAGGGGTCGAGCTCATCCT
Source organism: Pinus albicaulis (assembly GCA_034641835.2). NCBI lineage: Eukaryota > Viridiplantae > Streptophyta > Pinopsida > Pinales > Pinaceae > Pinus > Pinus albicaulis. The sequence continues at coordinate 17,048 of JAXQQM020072025.1, forward strand.
TCTAGGAGCTGTTTCAACCAATTCTAAACTAGGAACTGAAATCTAGGCAATCAAACAACTTGCCTCTATATGCTAGGAAATTGATCCATTCACTTAATTTTCACTTTTTAGTGAATGAATCCTCTAGAACAGGTAAAAATGAACCAAAATTACATCATAATAATCAAATTACATCAATATAGATCAATAGTTACATAAAAAAGTGAAACTAGTCAAAACTGGGCGAATTTCTGAGCTGAATAGTGAAAATGAGGCAAAATTTCTTTATGCGCTGCACCTAAAAACTCAATGCGTCGCGCCACGTTGAGCCTATTTTTGAGGCACTTTCCGAAGTCCAAATTGAGCTCATGATAGCTCGTTGGAAATCCATATCTGTCTACTATCCAACCCAAGTGGAATTTTTCAATTTGGAGTTCATTTTCCCGTCCAAAACTTCAATCTCCCAAGACTGGTTCCTGCTGGTGCAAAAGGTGGTAGAAAGGCCATTTTTGGAGTGTTTTTGACCCTTAAGACCATCCAAAACTTGATGAAATATTTCAGCCATTCCTGAGAATGCCTAATTTATCATAAAAAACCCAAAAATATCAATTTTTCCTCCAGAAGATCTCTCAAACGTAAGCGCGCGCCTAGTGGTGCGACGGGTCGGACGGAAAAATCTGTTTTGCGACAAAAATTTCAAAAATGACAAATTTTTCTCCAAATTTTCTAAAATTTGGAGTGAAGGTCCCCCATCAAGTGTCATGCTCATCCAAGGAAGCTTCGGCCAATATTTGAAGTGGATCAGGCCTTTTGCGCCTCCTTAGTGCCCTTCTCAGCCTCGCTTTCGGGATCTTCATTTTCGCTTTGTAAACATGTGTGCGGGCCCAATAGTGGTTCTTCATATGTTTGAGCATGTATTTTTCCCTATTGGCCTTCGCCAATAGTTTCTCAAGATGAATTTTGGCACTTCTTATAAATTTCGCTCAAAACGTGTGCTGCGTCACCTGCCCTTTCGGGCAGCCTCGGCCTCGCGGATTCTCTCGTGCCCCTCCATGAGTGTCTACCGATCCTCCAATTGTTTATTTATGTGCCCAAAGTAAATTTGGCAACCCACCGAGCCTTCGTAACTCTCAACAATGCTGATCTCATCAGCTTCCCGGATGGTTTCCCGGGGTACTTTGAGCTAGGAGAGCTCGAATCAACACGTTTCAATATAAAATTAGTATTCAGTCTCCCGAGGGGCCCTCATCTCAGACAGTTTTTGCCTCCGTCTCCGTACCGTGCTGATGAAGGCCAGACCCATGCCAAGGCGGTGTGGAAATAGTACCGCCGTGCCGCCCAAATAAGGCTCGGTACCTTCCTCGATAGGTAATACACGAGAACACCGATAGGCTCGTCTCAGAACTCAAACCGATGTGAAGGCTCACCGCATCGCAACAACTTCCGGAGGAGTACGAGGGGTCGAAAATAGTTACCAGAAATGAACCTCCTCCCATGAAATTCCCCTAACCAAGCGATGTACCCCAATCATCTTGATGAGCGCATAATGATAAATGTTGTTATTTTGCTGCTCAGGAGTCTTCTTCTACACAAGGGTAGTCATCCACTCTATGTTTCAGCACATGAAGTATGGAATATTCATCAGTCTCAGTCTCGTGAAATGCATCAACAGTCGGATGTGGTATGCATAAAGGCGTGAGAATCTACCCTCGCAACTGAAGTATCTAATGATGAGCTTCATTAATGGTGCACAGGACTCCTTCAAGAATCTGAAAGGAAGCACCCTGCCGAGCTACCTCATATAACCAGGCCTGATGTAAGGTTCATAATATGCTCTATCCAGCTGCTGTCTCTTATTCCACTCTTCACCTATGTTTGGTATCCCGGTTGCCTGAGAAATGGTTTCTGGTGTTAAGGTGAAGTTCACTCCAGCAAGGTTTACATGACCATCATGCAAATGTAGGAAAAATAAGCGAACCAACTCCTGATGATGCTGAATCTGAGCAATCATCTCACAATACTGAAAACATGAATGTTGCTGAAAGCATGCCATTGCAAGCGGGCAGGCCTGCAATTGAGTCAAGGAAGTGGGCTCTTCTCTGACGTGCCTGCCACTTTTATGAGACCTCCTCGGTACATTTAGCTCGGTGGTTGAGTCACTGTCTTGCTCATATCCTTGCTCATATGATGAATTTGTCTCTGACATGGTGCTTTGCAATGTGTATAACAAGTATATGCTGATATATATGTGGTGAAAATAAGAGTTTGGTTTGTTTGAAAATGGTGAATTGGTGTTTTTCTTTCAATACCACATATGCCAAATATGTACCAAGTAGGAAATGAGGGACTGTGGTAATTATAAACAGTGGGAAAAATGGGGGTTTGTCAAGTGAAATCAATGCAATAACAGTCACTTGACTATTGGGAATTGGGGATTTTATAAGTGATATGAAAGGGGGAGGGCTAGTAGGGTTTAGTGATAGGGAAAATGGGTACAAGGGATATGATTGGTTTTGGGAGTTTAGGGCACCAGGGATAAACTGTAATGATAGAATTATGAAAGGGAAATGATCATAAATGGGAAAGGGGACTTGGCAACAGAATTACAATTTCAAAACACCAATATCAAAACCCAAAGAAGCAGATTTGGGTATGGACATAGGGTTCATATTTCACCAATCAAAACCCTCATATTTTTGCCTCCAAACACACCAAACACGACTTAAAATCGATGGGCAAGAGTTTCAACTTACTTGGAGCAGGAAAGATTTGAGTCAATTTAGTTTTTTGATGAAAATTTGATGAATTTAAGCCTGTCAGCTCTGTGCGCCGCGTTGACTCTGTGCGTCGCGCTCAAGCAAATTAACACAGTCAAACTTGGCCCAATGCGCCGTGTCTTATGGATGCGCGGCGCCTTCCTCCAATGCGCCGCGCGCACTTCTAAACATAGTCTTGGTTTTCAAAATGACAGCTTCGCCCTCTCACAGCTTGAGTCGGCTTTCAAATGATCTCTTGGGTGCAAATGGCATTGATAAACATAGAAATATCTATATAAAGTCATGGCTTTGATTTTCTCTTTGTAAAGACCCACTTTTGTAATGTTTCAGAATTGGCATTTCTTCACTTTTAATACAACTCTGCTTTTCAGGTTTCCTCTTTGATTTTTTGACTTGAATGATGGTTTCTTGGTTGATTTTTTGCAGGGATGGTGGCATTGGATTTTCGGAAAAGGATGACCAGGGTTGCATCTGAAGATTTGCAGAACTTGAAAAACCTTAAAAATTACATGTTTAGTACAAACAATAAATTTGACGATTTCTTCCTCAAAACAGGGTTTTGAAGAAGAAACATCCTTGAGCATTATTGATGATGAAAATCTTGAAATGAAAACTTATTGAAGACATCCTCATGGCCTGCGGGCATTATTTGACATTCTGAAGACCAAACCCTAGACCTAGTGACTGAAAGACTCTTTTTTGACCACAAGACCATCTATAACTGTAACTGACTAAAATCAATTTTGATGAATTTTGATAACTTTTAACCAACCCAGCAGGTACAAACATGATGGAAACTAGTGAAGAGACACTTCCGTCAGATGATGGCATTCCCCTAACGGAATGCAGATGAATGAGCGGGATGAGACACCTAAAAATGAAATGCAATAAGATAAATGATCTCTGACGGAGGGATGACAACACCGACTCTAACATTGGCTCCAATGGAGATGGTGGCTCCTTGGAGGTGCCAAGAACGGCAGATATCTGGGAGAGATAGACAGTGCCTTCGTCCATTGGGCTATGGAGTCCATTATTTTGACAAAGCAACTCAAGACTGTTGACTAAATTTATTTGACTGAAACTTTGACTCAGACTGACTCAATTTTTTTTTTAAACAGAAATGACTGAACCAAACCAACTAGACAGACTCAAACCAAAACTGAAATCCTTCTTCAGAATTATAGCCTTCACTTCGGGCCCCAAACTGAAGAAAAGACAACAGTGCACACTTGCAATGAAATTGAAATAAATGATATGTACAATGACAATGTGATCAGCAGAAAACATCTTAGAAATGGTACCACTTGAGTAGCCGACCATTGACCGGCCCTCCTGGACAGTCTTCACCGTTCATCTCCTTCAAAAGGAAGGCGTTCTGACCTCGATATGCTGCAATCGTAAATGGACCTTTCCAGAGATTTTCAAACTTACCGTATTTACCCTTGTCCTCATTCCTAGCATCCCACTTCAGCACCACTTCCTCCAATTGGAATTTATCCGCCTTCGCTTTCCTGTCATATATTTTCTTGATTCTCTCCTGCAACTTAAATGTGTTCTGGAAAACCTCTTCTCTCATTTGCTGCAAATGAATCATCTGATTTATCCTTCTCTGCATATGGCTTTCTTCACTGCCAGCTTCCTGAAGAAGCTTGACCATCGGAACAACAAGAGAGGTAGGAAACACTGTATCCACTCCATAAACTAACTCAAAGGGGGACATACCAATGGACTTCTTTTGACTCACCCGATCAGCCCATAGCGCATTGACCAACTTCTTATGCCAACTCTTCTTGTTTATGTCCAACAAATTTTTAATGATGTTGACTAAAGATTTATTGGAAGATTCTGCCAAACCGTTGCCTTGCGGATGATAGGCGGTTGAATGCCCCAAAATGATTTTATACTTGGCACAAAACTCAATCATCTTTCTTGATTTAAAAGCTGCTGCATTATCAGTGATCAATTTATTCGGGCAACCAAAACGAGACAAAATGTTGTTCTCAAGGAAAGAAATGATTACCGAATCGGTAGCCTGCCTTGTGGGAACTGCTTCGATCCATTTCGTGAAGTAATTAGTCGCTGTTAGGATCCATCTATGCTGTCCTGAAGAAGGAGGATGGATCTCCCCAATGAAATCCAAACCCCATTGCTGAAAAGGGGCACTTACCTCAATAGGTTTAAGTGGAAAAGGCTGTAATTTCTGTCTTCCTTCGAAAATCTGGCACTCATGGCAGCCTTTGACTGTATTATACACATCAACAAACAATGTCGACCAATAGTATCCTGCTCTCAAAATATTATTGGCTGTTGTTTTCCAAAAATGGTGACCCCCGCAGTCTCCTTTATGGAAATCCTCCATTACCTTCTTCGCTTCTTCCTCCACCAAACAATTTAACAAAACACCACCCGGATCTTTCCAATAAAGTGCAGAATTCAAAATACAAAATTTTGCAGCCTTCAGTTTCAAAGTTCTACCTTTGTTTCTAGTCATGCCGAGCGGTGATGACAAATTTTGAAGAACATACACGATATCTGAATACCATGGGGAAGCAACAAACATTTCCGATACCTGAAGTGGCGAATTCTCCTCATCCTCATCAGACATAGCAGCAATCAGATTTATGTCTAATGCATGCAAATTCGATTCAGCCATAAGCTTCGCCAGCCCCTGTCCCTTGATAAGCTTCGTGGGCCTTATTTCCACATCATATTCCAGCAAAGCTGCAATCCACTTGCCACGTCTTCCTCCGGATCAGTCTGTACTAAAACATCTTTCACGACAGCGTTAGGAACATAAGCCAAAATATGGGAATGCAAAACGTATACCCGGAAATCCTTCAATGCTTTTACCAGTGCCAGAGCTTGCTTCTCAATGATGTTGTACTTCAAGGCTGCGTCTCTAATAGTTTGACTGAAAAACTCTATGGGCTTCTCATGTCCATCTCTTTTCTGCATTAACACAGCTGCCATGGTATGCTCCGAAGCAAAGGAAAACAAAATAAAATCTTGGGTGTAATCCGGGCTGATTAACATCGGAGCTGAAGATAGTGCCAACTTCACCAAATTAAAGGACTTTACTGCCTCTTTAGTCTACTTCACTTGGCTGTCCTTTTTCAGCATATTTGTTATTTCTCTTAAATGTTCAGCAAGGTTAGGGACAAAACGGTGTAAAAAGTTCATCTTACCATTAAATGACTGAATCTCCTTCTTGTTCCCGGGAGGTTCAATTTGCTGAATTGCTTCAACACGTGCTGGATCAATACGAATGCCATCTTTTGAAATAATGTGACCAAGTAATTTGCCTTCATCCATGGCAAACAAGCTCTTTTTAGGATTAAGCGAGACACCATATTTTCTGCACTTTTGAAAAACAACTTTCAAGTGATACATATGCTCTTCATCTGAATTGGAAAAGACCGTCAAATCATCAAGGTATATAACAAGGAAAACATCTTTCTCATTCGCAAAAGCCATGTCCATCGCCCGCTGAAAATTCGCGCCAGCATTCTTCAAACCGAATGGCATCTTGGCATAGTGGAATGTCCCCCACGGAGTGGTGAACATTGTTTTGTCACGGTCGTCCTCATGGACCAAAATTTGGTTATATCCAGAATAACCATCGAGTAGTGACATGCGAGATGCTCCAACTACTCGCTGCAGTATATGATCCATTTTGGGCAATGGATAATTTTCCTTCAATGGTACCTTGTTCAGATTTCGGAAATCAATGCACAATCGAATCTCACCTGTCTTTTTCCGCACTGGCACTAATTTGGAAATCCAATCAGAAAATCTGATGGGAACAATGATTCCTACTTTGTACAACCTGTTTACCTCCTTCTCAATTGATGGCAGCAACTTCGGGTTTATTCTTCTTAGCTTCTGTCTGAAAGGCTTCTGATTAGGCTTGATTGGGATAGTGTGTTGAATTATATTGGTATCATACGTCTTTAAATCTGAGTAATCCCAAGCGAAAGCATCAGCAAACGAAGACAACAAACTCACATATTTTGCTTTTACCTCCAGTGGCAATGATTTGGATAACTTCACCATCTTGGGGTCTTCAGCTGTTCCAATATTTACATCTTCAACTCCTTTTTCAGTCGGCCGTAAGGTTGGTTTCTTGGCCACATCATCCTGATCGAAGAGCTCTTCTAAAGGTATCAAACCTTTAGGAATAACGTTGTCTTTCAGCTGCAACACTTCCATTTGATTTACTTGCACGTCAGCTTCACCATCATCATATTCTACATCGATTGAGGTATCTTTGAACTTCCCTTTATTTTGCAGAAAATCATTAATCTCATCATCATATTGGAAAACTTGCCAACATCTTTGATTATCCGGGACGGTAGGATGGTGCTTCACATGGATTTCGAACTTATTACTTGAATTCATTGGGATCTTCAAGTTACTTGCTACCTTAGCAAGTGCATCTGCAATTCCATTTTGAATGCGAGGAATACAAGTCAAAGTATAATCTGAAAACTGCTTCAAAATATCCAGAACATCATTACGGTAAGCCCGCATCCGGGGATGCTTCGTTTGATATTCACCCTTTACTTGCTTAATCACCAATTCGGAGTCGCCATAAAATGAAATTCTCTTAGCATTCAGCTTTCTAAGAATTTTTAGGCCAGCAATCAGAGCTTCGTACTCAGCCTCATTGTTCGAACAATCGAATGCTAATTTGTAAGAACATACCCGTACATTGCTCGGTACCTTGTTTGGAGCGGAAAAAGGACTGCGTACCCAAATACCAATTCCAACACCATCATTTCCCACTGCACCATCGAAATCCATGGTCCATAGACCCTCTTCATCATCTTCTAAGTGCTGAAATTGTGCTAGCTCTGTTTTTTCTGCTTGTTGTCCACTATCTTTAGCTGATTGCTCAACTGTGCTTTCCAGTTTTTGCCTTTATTTTTGAAAAAATTCTTTGAAATTATCGGTAATCTCTGGAATATCTTCTGCTTGAACTAACTGACTATCTACATCATTGAAACTATTGGCAAACAAAACAAAAGACTCTAAATCTGTATGTACATAATTAATCGGATGATTGACCGGTTTCTCCTTGGTTGTAATCATATACTTCATTTTTTGTTCCCGGTACAACTTTCTCATTTGACCAAACATGGGAATCGTCGCATAGGAGAAATCTAATTGTAATGTCCCTTTCAATTTTTCTCCCCAAGATCTGGAAAGCAACATACCAAACCTGGGAGGAATGTCTGCCACTAATACGTCCATCAAAACATTCTTTGTGGGAATCTGATCCAAACTAACAACCAAGTCTTTAATGAGCCCAATACATCTCACTCTGCTAGAATCAAATGAATAAAGATCATGGTACTTCCTAGTGATGTCTAAACCCAACTTCTCCATGATTGCCTTCGGCATAAGATTATGGGAAGCACCGAAATCGAACATGGCATTATGCAACACAAACTCATGCAATCGAAGACTGATATAAAAAGGAGGCACTTCGCTATCTGGAGACTCACCATCCAAAGCTGGTCCAAATATCAGTTCAGGTTGATCATCTTCAATATTCACCATATCAGACATGGGATCGAAATTCAAAATTTTGGAAACTTGACCTCTATAACTGTTGTTCTTCATTAGTTCAGTCAAGGGAATGGATACCTTTAATTTAGAAATCTCATTCTCCAAACTAAAGGTTGAAGTCTTTTCGATCTCTTTGGCTGGAACATCTTTCTTTTCAGCCTTCTCCCTCGATGTAATTGGCTGATTTGATTTTTCTGCTAATGATGACTTGGTGGCAGTCGGATCAACTATCTCTTTTTCTTTCTTTTGTGCAACAGGTGAATCGTTTTTAGGTGCTGAAACTTCCTTTCTCTTTTGGATTGGGTTGACAGGCACATCTCTGTTTCTAAGAGAATATTGCTTCTGCTGGGCTGACAAGGCATTCATATAACCTCTCTGATACTCATCCGACTCTTCCTCAAGAGCTGCATCATTGGCCAAGATAAAATCCTCATCTCTTTGTACCGCTGAACTTTCTGCATACTCCTCATCTTCGGTGATATAAATGGGAAAATCATCAGGAGTAAAGAAATGATTTTCCTCCCCTACTACATCATCTTCATCATCTAAATCCTGACCAACAAAATTCTGCTGAAGAGGTGTCTTTACTTGCTGCTGGATTGTTGGTTCTTGTGCTCGCTGTTCTTGTTGTTTAATCCTGAATTGAGGCTACTGCTGACCACGGAAGTTGGGATTTCGAATCTGTGGTTCGGGCTTATCAAGTGTGAACCTTTCGAACATTTTTTCCACTTTACGAAGTAGCTGATGTGATGTAGACGTAGAAGCTTCTTCCTTTATCACAACTTTCTTCTCTACTTTCAATCTAGCTCTCTTGTCATTCAAATTTGCCTCAACACTCACCGCAATTTTCTGCATATCTTCTAAGGTGGGCGGATCTCTGTCTCGTAATGAATAGGCCATCTCCGGATCAAAACCATCTGGGAATTTTAACAAAGCTGACTTCTTAGAAGGCCTCAAAAAGTCAGGAATTGCATTATAAACTGCATTAAATCTGATAATATAGTCTTGGATGGACTCACCAGCATTGCGCTTGATCTCGGTATATTTAGAAGTGATTTGAAGTGGATCTTTCTTCATTTCCCACCGATCTAGAAACTGTCTCTGAAGCTCTTCTAATGTATTAATACTTCTAGGCTGCAAAGCTCTAAACCACTTGCGTACCTCACCTCCAAAATTTTGCACAAACAATCTCATGGTGACATTCTCTTCATCAATTTCATGGAGATCAAAGAAGTCTGTCATTCTATCAATATGCTGCTGAGCGGGCACACTTTGAGGAGTACCATCAAACAATGGGATTTTACTCTGATAATCAGCGGGCATGGGATCTAAGTTCTGGGGCAAGACAAGAGGTGCGAATCTAGCAGCCATTGCTCTTGGTGGATTTATGATCTGTCTTGGAGAAACGGGTGGAGTAGGAGCAGTAGATGTACGAGGTGTATGTGGTGGAGATGGAGGAGGAACTACTGCAGATTGCTGATCAGATATAGATGGTTGCACGGGAATGGTAGGAATGAAAGAAGGCTCAGCGTGAACTTGTGAATCAGAAGTAACTGCTGATGGACCAAGAGTTTCAGAAGCAGATTCGATAAACTCAGGAATATTCGTTGCCACAATAGAGTTTTGAATGTTCAAGATGTAACTATCAATGGATCTATTAGCTTGTTCAATCTCAAGATACTTGATAAACTCAGGATTTATGACAGTAGAACCAGTAGCACTTTCAGACTTAGTTTCAAACAACGACAACTCAAATTGATCATCAAACTCAATATCTTCAAGGAATTCAAATACAGTAGGGCATGAATGAGATTTAAACAAAGGGATCACGGGACTTTCTCGACGGAGGATTCTTGAAATCAGATTGGGATTCTCATACACTGGAGGCGGATCAAGATCGGGATTAGCTCTAGTATGTCTTATGGAAGCCAGTGTGTTGATCTATTCAAAAATCAAAGGACAAAACTGATCTATTTCAGCCTATCAAATTCTAGACTCAATCACCCAAAAGTCCAGAACGATCTGATATACTGGGGTAATTCACAAGTCAAGTGTCACGTTCACAAGCTAGACCGGAGATTGACTGAAGCAACGTTTATCTACTTCCGCTAATGCAAAGCAAAAGCATTTCGAAGGCTACCTGGCATAACTTCAGGCTCCGTCTATAGCTTATAAAACAAATAACAACAACACGCAAACCATTTTCTTCCCCAGTATGGTCGCCACTATGTTATAGCCCAAATCCACCTTAGGCTGAAGGAAGGCGGGATTCAGGGTAACACCAAACCACGCTCAGTCTGGTAGCTAGCCCTACCAGAACAGGAGAGGGCTCTCTCCGGGTCAATCTCAGCGAAAAGTGTATCAATAGGGCTTGAGATGACTGAAATGAGTGCTAATTTTAGGCTAGGTATATGAATCAAGGAGTTTGGAATGATTTTTTAGGGGTTTTGTTGGAAAAAAGGGAAAGGCAATTTTGGGCTTGGGGATGAGGCCAAATTCTTGCAGAGTTCAAGTTGGGGTAGGGAAGGCAATGGATTTGATGTCTTAGATTCAATGAATGGATAGAAAATACTGCTGAGGGGATGAAGAGGGCAGGAAAGTGCAAGGATCCTCTTCAAACGGAGGAAAACATATAAAACTAAACAAAATTTTAAGGCAGAGCACCAACAAACTAATGAATTCTACCTTAGTTACTCATTTGTTTAATTCAGAAGCAAAGAGAAGGGAAATGGCATACATATAACATTAATGAAACTTACAGATACATGGTGAAAAACATCATCAAAAATCAGAGCCACAAGGATCCCAACAAGTGCTGCAAAACTCTGGTCTTTCCTTTGCCAAAAATCTAAAATGAATATACAATGAGGTGCCAAACTATTCCCAAAAGTCCAACCCTGAAAATGTCTCAGAAAATACATGATATAGACCATCCTAACCCCTTCCCATGCCTCTAGGGGTTGAGCTCATCCTTCTAGGAGCTGTTTCAACCAATTCTAAACTAGGAACTAAAATCTAGGCAATCAAACAACTTGCCTCTATATGGAAGGAAACTGATTCATTCATTTAATTTTCACTTTTTAGTGAATGAATCCTCTAGAACAAGTAAATATGAGCCAAAATTACATCATAATCATCAAATTACATCAAGATAGATCAATAGTTATATCAAAAAGAAAAACTAGTCAAAACTGGGCGAATTTCTGAGCTGAAGAGTGAAAATGAGGTCAAATTTCTCTATGCGTCGTGCCACTTTGAGCCTGCTTTTGAGGCACTTCCTGAAGTCCAAATTGAGCTCATGATAGCTCGTTGGAAAGCCCTGCCTATCTAATATCCAACCCAAGTGGAATATTTCAATTTAGAGTTCATATTACCTTCCAAAACTGCAATCTCCCAAGACTGGTTCCTGTTGGTGCAAAAGGTGGCAGAAAGGCCATTTTTGGAGTGTTTTTGACCCTTAAGACCATCCAGAACTTGATGAAATATCTCAGAAATTCTTGAGCATGCATAATTTATCATAAAAATCCCAAAAATATCAGTTTTTCCTCCAGAAGATCTCTCAAACGTAAGCGCGCGCCAAGTGGCGCGACGTGTCGGGCGGAAAAATCTGTTTTGCGACCAAAATTTCAAAAATGACAAAATTTACTCCAAATTTTCTGAAATTTGGAGTGAAGGTCCCCCATCAAGTTTCATGCTTAGCCAAAGAAGCTTCGGCCAAGATTTGAAGTGGATCAGGCCTTTTGCGCCTCCTTAATGCCCTTCTCAACCTCGCTTTCAGGATCTTCATTTTCACTTTGCAAACATGTGTGCGGGCCCAATAGTGGTTCTTCATATGTCTGAGCATGTCTTTGTCCCTATTGGCCTTCGCCAACAGTTTCTCAAGATCAATGTTGACTCTCGTAAGGAAAATCTCTCGCTCAAACAGTGTCATGTCACCTGGTCTTTTTCGGGCCAATTCACAGTCTTCACGAATTTTCTGCAGCTCCATGAGTGTCTGCTGATCCTACAATTTTTTATTCCACTGCTCCAAGTAATTTATAACCCACTGAGCTCTCTAAAATTTCTCAGTCAATGTGTCGATCTCAGCTTTCTGCTCCTAGATGGTTTCTTTCAGCTTTGAGCTGGGAGAGCTCGAATCAACATCGATCAATATAAAATCAGTATCTTGGCCTCCTGAGGGGCCCTCATCCTACATAGGCTTCTTGCCTCTGTCCTGTACCTGTGCTGATGTAGAAGGCAAGACCCCTTCCACACCAAGTGGAGATATTATTCGCGCTACTGTCGAAGGTAACGAGACCCCTTCCACCTCGGGTGGAGATAGTACTCGTCGTGCTGCTGCAAATAAGGCTCTGGTACCTCTCTGATAGGTAACACACACTGGAACACTGATAGGCTCTGTCTCAGGAACCTCAAACTGATGTGAAGGCTCACCTGCATCATGAAAAATCTCTGGAGGAGGCTGAGGGGCTGTAAATAAGTCACGGGAAATGAACTCCTCCCATGCAATGCCCTGCAATCCAAGATGATGTACCACAATCATCTTGATGAGCGCATAATGATAAATGTTGTTATGTTGCTGCTCTGGAGTCTTCTTCTGCACAAGGGTAGTCATCTGCTCTATGTTTCGGCACATGAAGTATGGAATATTCATCAGTCTCACTCTTGTAAAATGCATCAAAATTCTGATGTGATATGCATAAAGGCGTGAGAATCTACCCTCGCAACTGAAGTATCTAATGATGAGCTTCATTAATGGTGCATAGGACTCCTTCAAGAATCTGAAAGGAAACACCCTGCTAAGCTGCCTCATATAACCAGGCCTGATGTAAGGTTCATAATATGCTATATCCAGCTGTTGTCTCTTATTCCACTCCTCACCTATGTTTGGTATCCCGGTTGCCTTAGAAATGGTTTCTGGTGTCAAGGTGAAGTTCACTCCAGCAAGGTTTACATGACCATCACGCAAATGGAAAACAAATAAGCGAACCAACTCCTGATGATGCTAAATCTGAGCAATCATCTCACAATACTAAAAACATGAATGTTGCTGAAAGCATGTCATTGCAAGCGGGCAGGCCTGCAACTGAGTCAAGGAAGTGGGCTCTTCTCTGACGTTCCTGCCACTTTTATGAGACCTCCTTGGTACATTAAGCTCGGCGGTTGAATCATTGTCCTGCTCATATTCTTGCTCATATGATGAATTTGTTTCTGACATGGTGCTTTGCAATGTGTATAACAAGTATATGTTGATATATATGTGGTGAAAACAAGAGTTTGTCTTTCAATACCCAATGTGCCAAGTATGTAATGAGAGACTGTGAGGACAGAGGGAAGAGGAAAAGGAATGTGATAACAATATGACAGTGATGGGAACACGAATGAACAGTGGAGTGGGTCAAATTTCAACACTTCATTTCAAACCCTAAGGGAGCAGATTTTAATATGGATATAGGGTTTATTTTTCACCAACCAAAACTCTAATGTCTTTGCCTCCAAACAACACCACACATGACTAAAATCAATGAACAAGCGTTTTCAAACTTACTTGGATCAGAGGCGATGGAATAATTTTGATTTTTATGCAGTCGTGATGAATTTTTTCCTTGGAGGCTCTATGCGCCGCACACAAGCCCAGTGCGCCGCACCCCGTGGATGCGCCGCGCCAGTGGAAAAATGCACTGTGGCAGGAGGCCCAGTGCGTCGCGCAGCCTATGTGCGCCGCGCGCTTACCCAATGCGCCGCGCAGAGTCTCAACACACAGTCTTGGTTTCAAATTGCAGTTTCGCCCTCTCACCACTCAAATCGACTTCAATCGATCTTCTTGGATGCAAATGAACATTTCAAAAAAAATGAAAATATCTTATAGTGGTGGATTTTAATTTTTTTTTCTCACAAACCCATTTTGTAATGTTTGGCATCGGCACTTTTTCACATTTTAATACAACTCTGTTCTTCAAGTTTCCTTTTTTATTTTTTGTCTTGAAATGATGGATTCTTGGTTGATTTTTGCAGGGATGGTGGCATTTGGACTTCGACAAAGGATGACCAGAGGCTGCATTTGAAATACTTCATGGCGGAAAACTTTAAAAATACATATTTATTACAACAATTGATTTGACGATTTCTTCTTCAAAACTGAGTTTTGAAGAAGAAACATCCTTGAGCATTGTTAATGATGAAAATATGGAAATGAAAACTTATTGAAGACATCCTCATGGCCTGCGGGCATTATTTGACATTCTGAAGACCAAACCCTAGACCTAGTGACTTAAAGACTCTTTTTTGACCACAATACCATCTATGACTGTAAATGACTGAAATCAACTTTAATGAATTTTGATAAAATTTTAACCAACCCAGCAGGTACAAACATGAGGGAAACTAGTGAAGAGACCCTTCCGTCAGATAATGGCATGCCCCTAACAGAATGCAGATGAATGAGCGGAATGAGACACCTAAAAATGAAATGCAATAAGAGAAATGATCTCTGACGGAGGGATGTAAAGACTGACTCTAACAGGATTGAGGTTTTCTTGCTTGAAAAGTCACTACCCTTGGGTTCACTGAAAATTGGAGCTAATTGATGTTTCACTTTTGACTCATTATTTAATAGTGAGGTTTTAAAACCCTTATTTATTTTCTTCATGAAAATATTCTTCTTATTGTCCCATGATTTTTCAATACAACTAATTTATTTATGTCCCGCTCGTATAACTACTCAACCTTCCTCATGGTTGTAGTTAGGGTTTTGGGCTCATCAAATTTAATTATATCTGCATAGAATGAAGGCATACCACTAACATAACTATGGATTTTTACCTTCTCGTCCTTAATAAATTGAGCATTGCTTAGCAACTTTGTGAACTTCGAGCCATATTCCTCCATAGTTGTTGGCTTGATGGGGCCTAAACCCAAGTTCAAAATGATTGCACAGTCCAACAAAACCCACTATTATCGGCCCTTTCGGAAATGATCTTCTTGCGTGAATTGAAGTCTCACGCGAGGCAACATAGGTGGATGCTATAACTAGGTGTTTTCATCCAGAGGGATAGAGGATTGTGTCTTTAGGGATTTTCCTTATTATCATCTCTTCGCAAATCAGGTCTATCAATACTATAGGCGTTGTTCAACACATATATTGAACTTACTATAGACTATGCGATGTTACTTATTCATGCATTAAACAAAGTAAATAACCATAAACAAGATCTCATTATTCAATTACAGATCAAAACCCTTATTCAACATAGACATTCATAAATAGTAAGTAAAAATAAAACACATCAATTTAACTTAGATCTTCTTAATAGTTTTTCCATTAATAGCCAGATCATTCCCATACATTCAGTATCACCTGAAGGGGTTTGCAAACATATATGCAGACTTCCTGAGGTCTCCGCGCACACAACTTCAAGAGCCTTTTCTCTAACCCAAAACACAAACTCAAAACAATCTTACATCCAAATGCATCTCATAAGGTCTATCATTTAAGCTTACTTTCATTCTTTTCACATCCCTTTTTTCTGTCTATAACTTCTATCTAGACTCATTTATAGATTTTTCATTTACAATACCATAGTCCAAAACCATGGGTAGAGTCCAACGTTCACAAAATATCACATCCCATTACATAATAAGGGGCTTTGACCCACCCCAAAGCCCCTATGACTCAAATTAGACTTTGGGTTGTGCGTTGTGCTCCTTGATCTACAGAGTCTTTCCTTATTGCTTTCTTTGAGGGGATCCCATCTCCAATAGGCCTCCAACACAAAACTGTGACTCGTCCAAAGTCACAAAGCTGGTGCACCATTTATCATTGCTTTGATGCTGCTCAAGGCATCCTTCAACTGGGGAACTTCTTCGGCACACTGTTTTTCAAGCTCCTTAATCTCTCCTAGCAATGTCTCTGTACCTTCTTAGTTTCCTTCTACTTGAATCCTCTCTGCATCATGCATAGTGGATTTAGATTTTTTCCTGTAGTTTGGGAGAGCTGGTTGGCCTTAGCTTCCCATGGTTTTAGTCTCTCAGTAAGTATCTTCTCCTTTGTGAGTAAAATATTTCGGTAAAAATCACATCAAAGTAAATTTGGTCGACGCATTTCCAACCAGCCAGTGTGGTTCATCATCAAGACAAGATGAAAAATCTGATCAGGTAACCCATTTAAATAGATAAGAAAAGCTCCAACTAGTCGTTTGTAAAATAACGGCTAGTTTGACTAAAATAGGAAATAAAATCAAAAAATAATAATTTTTTTTTTTTAAAGGAATAAATTAAATGCTTAATGTTTATGATTTGAATTTTATTTATTTATATTTATTTTTAATAAAAATAAGAATTATTTAATATATTCTTGAAGAATAAATTAAATGTTTATTATTTATATGTATTTTTATTTTTATTTTTAGAATAATAATTAATATATTTTATTTTGTTTTATTTTTATTTATTTATTTATTTATTTTAAGAATAGATTAAATGTTAAAATAATAATAATAAATCAATCAATAAAAAAAAATAAAAAAATAAAAATAAAAAAAATATTTATAGTTTGAATTTTATAAATTTATTTTATTTTTAATAATATGTTATATATTAATAATTATATGTTATGTAATTGTATATAAATAAAAAATAAAAAAAATAAAAAAAAAACACTAAGAATGAAGGGCGGGAATCCAGCATCTACTAACAATCCAACCATCATCCCTGTTGAGGTTAACCGGCCTGTGGGACCCCTTACATTAGTGAAACAGGTCGATCAATTAATCAAAGAATTCATGAACATGTCGCTGACCTTAAGCATAATAGATCACGCTCCTCTGCCCTAGCAGAGCATGCTGAGAAGAAAAATCATCACATTTGCATTGAAGATGCTAAGGTTATTGCGAGGATTGACCATTTCCACCACCGCAAGTTGAGAGAAGCCCTGGAAATCGAAAAGAGGCCAGTTCACCTCAAAAGGGATGATGGGTGGATTGTTAGCAGATACTAGATTCATGCCCTTCATTCCTAGGGTTTTTTTTTTTTTAATAACATATAATTATTAATATATAACATATTATTAAAAATAAATAAATTTATAAAATTCAAACTATAATTTTTTTTTTCTATTTTTTTTAATTGATTGATTTATTATTATTTTAACATTTAATATATTCTTAAAATAAAATAAAATAAAAATAGAAATAAAAATAAAACAAAATAAAATATATTAATTATTATTCTAAAAATAAAAATAAAAATATATAAAAATAATAAACATTTAATTTATTCTTCAAGAATATATTAAATAATTCTTGATTTTATTAAAAATAAATATAAATAAATAAAATTCAAATTATAAACATTAAGCATTTAATTTATTCCTTAAAAAATAAATAATTTTTTTTTCCTATTTTAGTCAAACTAGTTGTTATTTTACAAACGGCTAGTTGGAGATTTTCTTATCTATTTAAATGGGTTAACCTGATCAGATTTTTCATCTTGTCCTGATGATGAACCACACTGGCTGGTTCGAAACACGTCAAGCAAATTTACTTTGATGTGATTTTTACCGAATGATTTTACTCACAATTTATGGATCACAGAAGCCAAATTCCTAATGGTTTCTCCTTATTACGCAGCTCATCAACTTGTTCCTGTAAAAATTTACCCTCTTGGAGACAGGTAAGTCACTGCATTGGTGCTAAGGTTTTACAAGTGACCTTAATCTGGTCCATTTGTTCCAGCGTCTCATGCACTTCAGCCTGCAGCTTTCGCACCTGAGGGTCCTCCTGTAGTGAGGCCCATACATCAAGAACCTCCCGAAAGACATGCGCACACTCCTATATGTGGGACTCAACCTATTCTGATGCAGGTTTCAACTCTACTACGCATTTCTCTCAGACTTCTAGCAGATTGGCAAGCTGCAATTGTATATGCAACTCAACTATCTTCATTTGCATTTCCAAGCGCACTTGGCCAACCTTGGCCTTAGAGTCCTTAACTGCGGTGGTCATCTTGGCCACTTTCTCTTCTGGAGTAGTAGTAGCCTGAATCTAGAGCTCTGGAAACTCAATGCAAGCTTGATAGATAACCTCCTCTAGCTTCTACCATTACGTTGCTTCAACCACACACTCTTGGACAACAAGTTTATTTTCCTCAACCATGCTCTGACATTCCTTCATAACATCCTGAATGATCAGGAGGGCCTACTAATCTATTATTTTTAGTTCCTCATTAGTTCCCTGGTGGATTTCATGTAAATCCTACAGTGGTATTGCAGCGAGATTCATCTTTGTATTCTACCATAGGGCCACCTGCCTTAGTTGCATCATCATTTCAAAACTTAGTGTGCCTGTTGTTAGCCATCAGTAAATTTTGTCACAGCAAATGATAGCTAAATATGTTCTTAAGCCTTCAAGAAGCAATCTTCATAGAAAAATTTTGGTTCTTGAAGCCTTCTTGATGTCTTTTATCTTACAAATCCTCTTCACTATTGTTTCCATAAAAGATTTTTCAAAGAAGCCCTGCTAGTTTTAAAAAGAATTGTTTTAAGATTTTCATTCCTCCATTTTCACTCATTTTACCATTTCATCATAAACAGTCTCTTTCCCCTGCTAAAAATCCCCTTTTTCCTTTCCTTTTGACCCCTCATTTCATCTAAAAACCCTTTAAACCTTATAAAATCTCTTTTATTTTGGTTTAAGACCCCTTTTCTCTACCTATCGGAACCTCAAAAAAGTTAAAAAACTAACTTTTTCGGCCTTTTTCCACTTTTTTCAACATATGGCTTTAACCACCTTTTGGCTTAGCCTTAGCCCCCTCTTTCCGCCATAAAACCCCGCTCCATGACCAAGTGCATCGGAATTACTCCATCACATCGCCACTCTTCATTGCATCGACACTTCGCACTTTCGCCATTCCCATTCCCTTTTTCCCCCGCCGATGCGATCCCCGAGGGCTTAACCCTCCGCCCCTGCTTCTCATGTGACCCAGTCTTGTGACCAAGTCTTAAGTGCCCATCGCATCGGCACATCGCAATCTTCTGCCCCCACATTATTTTCCTCCACCGATATGTGGTTCTGCGATGCGATCTCCGCCGTTGATCTCGACCCGAGATCAACGGTCTACGTTGCATCACACTTCGCCTGCACCATAGCATCATTCCATTGCGTCGGGTTTAGTTTTTCCCCCCGCCAATGAGATCTCCACGAGTTAATCCTAGTCGTCCGCCTCCTTGATCCGACAACCCACATCACTCCTGCACCTCAACCCCTTCCCTTTGCAAAATCTAACCCAGACTATGTTTTTCCGCGAATTTTCTCCTCTTCTCCAGGTTAATCTGGACCGTCCATGTTCCCCATCCAACGGCTCAGATTCACTACGAGGGCACCCAACCAAGGTGGTCCGTACTCCCCTAGTGTCCCCATAGTTGACTCTTTGACTATGAGGGATCTCAAGATCTACGGTTGAGGTTCTTTGCGGGGGCACACCCCTAAATTTTTCCTCCGTACGCCTAGTCCCTCCATGGTGACATCATCCCCCAGTCCCACCGCTGAGCACCTTCATTCCCTCCCACTTCCCCATTTTCTTATATTTACCCCCAACCTTGGATTATAGCCCTTTAACACTATAAACCCACAGCGTTCATTGTTTACCCAACCTCAAGCCTCCCCGCTACGCGACATATTAGCTTATGTCACTCCGACCCCACCATTTGTTTCCTCTGCCCATATTATCTCCTCTCGCGCTCATCCACAGCCTTAGATCCTCGGCCTGAAGATCTAATGGCTGATTGGATTGTTTCACGCTCTGTTTCACCAAAACCCCCAAACGTGCAACTTCTACACGAAATGGGTGGTATTGGCCTAGACGCGTGTCATTCAGTGTATGGAATTGCGTTCGTTTTGCGCTTTACCACTTACCACCGATTTTCAATGCAAATACCACCTATGGTATTCTCGAAACCACCTATCCCCATTTCGCGCCATAAATCCATTTTCAAAACTTGGTTTCTTCACTGTTCCACCATGAAACCCCTCTGCTGCACATCCCCTCCCTCAATGCTCCTCCGCCTTCCTCGAAGCCTCCAAAGCAGTCCAAAACCCTCAACACACAGGATTTAAATAACCTTTTTATGTTTTATTTGCATATTTTCATGGCAGAAAGGATATAAAGCATTCCCACAACCAATTACAGTGGCTCAGAGTCGAGGGTGACGATCCTCTGAGGCTCAATCAAAGACAAAAGGGACAAAGAGGGCCGAACTTCCACGTTTAAATCAATATATCATGAATATTGGTTACACAGCAAGGCCCTCCAATACATCACTGCCACCTGTATAGCCGGCAATGAAGATCCAAAGATTAAAGGTTAAAGGCTTAAATCCACAATTTAAAAGGATAAACATAGTGAATAAAACCCGAAAGATGATTAAAGGAGGCCTAAAGCATATCAAAGGCCTAATTAGTGTTTAAATCAAATAAATCAGGACATATCAGCAAAAGACCGCCTTGAATTGCCAGATCATCAAGGTTATTTACTCCTCTGAAGACCAAAAGTGCCACCTGCCAGCTTATTTTCCTCAAAAGAATAAAAATTGAATGCACAGTCAGAGATATTTTTCCAAAGACAACTCAAAAGTAATTTCCAGCCTACCTAAAGCCTCAAAAGTCAACAAAAGTGACTAAAGTAGATGAAAGTTAATGTAAAAATCAATTAACAGAGTTAAAAACATTATAAATCTTCTCCATAAGGTTTCCCAAAGGCCGAGAAGCATTTACTCTATATTAATTAATCAAATAACCTCCTCTTTCACTTCACCTCCTCATTTGCAGCATAAATACTGCTTTGAAACTCATTGTAATGTGGGCATTTGATGATTCTCTGAAGTAATACATAGCTCTATTGAAGTTGAAAGAAATTTGATGTTAGGGAACCTGTGGATGTTTTGGCCTGTTTGTTGATGGAGAAAGCTCTGTCATTGGATCCCTGAGCTTGGCTGTTGGTGAAGTATTCTAATCTATTAATGTTTTTCTGGTTTTCCATTTTGTTTCATCATTTCTTACTACAGTAGAGTAAAAATTTTAGGCTAAGAAATGTCTCCTAGAAGCACCTTAGACCTGTTTACCCTTCTTTGTTTTATGTTTTCTTCTGTTGAGGCACTCTAGAGAATTCTTAATTTCTCTCTTGAACCCTTATGCTTGTTTATTTCTGTTACACTAAAAATTGTCACCTTGACATTTTTTTATCCGTATGAGCTCATTATCACTCATAAATTTCTCCCTTGCAAGTCTAAAAATATCGAAGTTCCCAAAGTCAAGCCTTGAAACTAAGAGAAAAGCTCATAAAAGGCCTTAAAACTCTGGTACCGCACTTTCTCCTAGTTTTTCCTGCAATACCACACCTTTTGTAAAGGAAAACTGCGAAGCTAAACACATTGTTTATTTATTAAAAGTGCAGACCCCTGTAAAAGGTAAAAAAGGCACAAGTAAAATCTAGAAGCTCAGTTTGAGTCGTTTTTGGAAGCTTCTAGAAACATTCCTGCGGGGGAAAGATCGCTCCTTTCAGGTTCATGTATCCCATCCATTAAGGAGATAACCCCTTGATGTAAGGAGCTAATCCCTTTGAAGGAGGATTCTATCCCTTCTTGTTTGGAGCTGTAACCTCCTCTCTTTCAGTATAAAAAGAGGCATAGGGCAGCCTCAAGGGGTTTACAATTGATGAGTTGAAGTTTTAGTATTGTTGGAGGCGAAGTGCCATTGAAACTTAGACCCTTTTAGCTGAGATTTCATGTGGGAAAGATTACATACCTGTATGTATCTTGGTTGGGAGAGTGAAAGGCTAGTCAGAGTAAAGGAAATGCCTGTTCCGAACCCCGGGAAGGCCTATATGACATCAAGGTGGACATAGTTGTAAGGCTCTTCCTTATTTAAGTTAATACAAATAAATCCATTTTTCTCAATAAGCTGTCAATTGATTGGCTTATTTTATGGATTCCTTGAACACCACAATAGATCTGATTTATGAATATATGTTATGCAGGTGCTATTTGATGTTTGTTTGTTTGTGATTACAGATCTTTGAAGATAACTCTTTCGAGCGACTGAAGGACTATTACTACAAAAAAGTGTTGGATCAAAGGTAGGATCGTTAAACCTTCATAGCATTTAATTATGAATCGCAATATATCTAGAGAAAGATAGTTATATTTGTCCGTTTGTTGCTAGCTATCCATAGGACACTTGGGAGGTCTGTCTTGTCTGCAAGAATGACTTATCCGTCCAACAATTTCAGAAATAGTTCAATATAGTTGGCCTCAAGAATGATTTATGGTTTTCCCTGCTTACTTGCTGCTACTTAAAAACTGTTTCTAAAGTCTTCCTTCAAAGTACCATTGTCCAAAGTTTGCCAAAGAGGTCTGTTTTGATCATACCCTTTGTACTTGCTCAAATAATTGTTTTGAAGGTCTTTATAGCTATAATCAAAGATGTCTAGGAGTTCCCTCTTCTATGAATGCAATTATTTGTGAATCTTAAATTTTTTCCTATCCTTGAAAGTAAAACCTTTGGATGAAATAGAGCGTTCATCAACTCCTATATTTTATTTAAAAAGTTTGTCTTGGAATTACTATTTGCTGAAGTGTGGTTTCTAGAATTTATGGTTAGCCATGTCTATGGAATGCCTCTTCATGCTCAAATTATGTTTTAAGTCCCTTTGTTGAGAAGTACATATAATTAAGGATTCTTAATTTTCGTTAGTTTTACTTTTCATTCTAAACCTTTAATTTTCATTTCATTTCATCTGAAATACTTTGAAGATCCAATAGCCAAGTTAGATTTTCCCTTTGATATCCCTGATTCATCTACAAACTTTTTACAATTTTCACTTGACTCCATTGCCCAATGACTTAGAGATTTCCCTTTCCTATCTATGCTTCCTAGATCATCATGTCCCACCAAACAATCAAACAAACTCATTCTTAATAACTAGCCTAAAATCAACCTTTTACAAGCAAACAAGTCATATATTTGCAAACAATTGAGAGATCCCTCTCTGAGACTAGGAGGGCTAGATCCTAGAGCTCTAAAGACTGGTTTATATGTTTCCTTGTCATTTGGTTTACCAATTGGCCAAATCACAGGACCCCAACACCTGTCGGGATAGGCAACACGTGGGTATCATATGTCATCACCAACTCGTGTTCAACTATGCTTGTACCCACATATGCTCTGCTTGGTTGAACCACACTCACTTGAAATCTTCTCACGCTCGATTCAACATTGCTCGTCAGCACATGGAAGTCATGAAATCCCTTGTGAACATATTCCAAAACTTTCTTATATTGTTCTTCAATACTGCCCCATAAGTTCTTAGTGGCATGCTTCAAGGTATCCCCAATTTCATCAAGGTCCTATTTAGTAAGGACCATGGGTTGTGGGCTAGCGGACTTATCAGACTTCAACTTCTTTCGCATGACACCCTTTTGTGGCTATCTTCAATTGGTGATAAAGGGGGAAGTTGGATTTGTGTTGAGATCACTGTTGAGTCTCAAATCTGCATCTTTTCCATACACTTTTCTATACCTTTTTCACTCACCTGAACCTCCCAAGTTGTCAATATCATTGTATATTAATTGCAAAAGAGCATCTAACATGGTTTTTAATTATATTTTTGTGTCTGTTGTTTGATTTAGATTTTGCTCATCTAGCTGCGGAATCTTGCCACTTTCCGCAGCTGCTGCAACTTTCCGCAGCCATTTTGTGAAACTCTATGTTACAGGTGTCTTCAGGAAAAACGAGCCACATGGGCAAGTCAGAAATGATGTGGACATGGTTCGTGTCCTATTGGCTCGAGCAAAATCATCTAAAGAAGCTGCGGTCAAAGGTGTCCAAATGGAAGTCAACCGTATAGTCCCACGGTGACAGGACTCTGTTTCGTGTCACGTGAAGGTTCATATGGCCGTTTCTGAATTGCGGAGGACAAATCAACATCTGTACATGGCTCCATAGCCAAATTCAAACATCCACTCCTCATAGATTTACTTTTCAATACGGCCATGATCCTAGATCTGTGGACGTAATGGTCTACGTGTTCTCCATCAGCATAAACTTTAGGAATTAGTTATGTTTCTTTTGTTATAAATAACGCGTTTGCATACGCATATGGGATTAGTCGATGTTAGTCTCTGTTATCTTTTATTAGTCTGCTCTGTAATGTAATTACGCTGCCTTTGTGCCGTAATACCACCTTACTGTTATGACTGCATATTAATATAAGAAGACTGTTTCCAAACGTAATTCGTACTTGAAGATTATTGCCAAGGCTGGTGTAGAGGGCCCCTGCACTTGCCAAGGTTCTGTGCATTATTGTATAGTTCTTGTTTTATTTCTTTAAAGCTCATTGTGCCATAATCCATTCACATGTTTATACATTGCATCTTTCATAGTATATATGCTTCATTTCTGTTTATAATCTTGCATGCTTTCCATTTTACTTCTGTCTTTCATGTTTTATGTTATTGTTAAACTGATCAGTGTTCTTGTTTCAGGTTATAAATAGGCAGCCCAGGCATTTGCATAACTTTTTGACTAATGACATGGAATTAACATTGTTCTGTTGCTAATTTTGTTTTTTCTTAGTTTCTGACATTTAATTTTGATCTTGCTTTGTTTAATTCGGTTGTAGTACTTCGGTAGTTAATTTAGATATGTCATGCTCATAACATCTTGATTTATAGAAATACTAGTGGTGATGGTGAGGATTGTATTATGAAATGTGTAGTTTGATATTAGTTTCCTTTAAAATTTAGATACTATTAATGCTCATAACATCTTGATTGCCTCCGTCACAATTTGGACTGATGGTGAGGGATTGTATTATGGAAATGTGTAGTTTGATATTAGTTTCCTTTCTGCAAGTTAGATATATTAAATTGCTCATAACATCTTCAGTTGCTTCCGAAAGCCACAGCTGGACTGATGGTGAGGGATTGAATTATGGATGTGTAGTTTGATATTAGTTTCCTTTCTGCAAGTTAGAAATATTAAATTGTGCATGACATCTTCAATTACCTCCGAAAGCCACAGCTGGACTGATGGTGAGGGATTGAATTATGAATGTGTGGTTTGATATTAGTTTACTTTCTACAAGTTAGATATCAGTTACTCAAGTTGTTTATGGTTACTTCCGAAAATCATAGCTGGACTAATGATGAGGGATCAGAAGACAAGTTGATGTAATCTGATTTAGATTTACTTTGATGCAATTTTGGATTTCTTTCAGCATAATTTATTTTGTGTTTAGACAGCAGCAAGAATAGTTTGGTTTCATGCTCACTAGTTCACTGTTTTGATTCATTAGACTAGCAACACCTTTTCATTTCAGCAACATATTTTCATTTCCTTTCAAGTTTTGTCATTGTAAGTTTCAAATTCCTTTTTAAGTTTCAAGTTGGTAAATCATTATAGAGGATATCATTTCCTTGAACAAACATAACCATACTTGTTTTTATTTTAGAATTTCCATCTCACCTTAGAAAACCAAAAACGATAAAAAGTTAAGAAATAGGTTATCTTGCACATATAGTGCACCGCACTTCATCAGCTTACGAATCCCAGATTGACAAATTAAATGCATCAATTTAGGACATACTAAATTGACAGACATCTTGATCCTACTCATGGTCTTGAAAAGTAGATCTGCAAATTGATTCACCTGCTAAAAAAAACCTCATATTCTTCTCTTCAACAAAGACCATGTATAAAATCCACATAGAATCACATTGATAATTGTAATATGGTAAAAAATTATGCTTTAATCTAATCTACAAATTTTTGAAACCAGTCACAATCATGAAATCAAATGAATGAGAAAGAGAAATACTTTCAATCACATAACACAAATATTTTCCTGGGAAAAGCCTCAACCAATAAACCCACTATATGTATGTATGTATGTATGTATGTATGTATTTCATAAGTCTGAAAATATGAGAAGATTACAATTCTTTTCTCACTCTAGAAAAACCTTTACACTATCTCTATCCATCTCATGGATTCTTAGACAAGCTTGGTTCAATACTTAACCAATTTTTTGTCGTTCAGGATCCCTATTTCCTTACGTCATTTCCTTGGGTAATTAGGCCTTGTTAATTAGGTAAAATCCCAATCCATACTAAGCAATCCATTAGGGACCTTCTTTTGATTACATGCACCATATGTACAATTTAGATAATTCTACAATTGATAGTACATTACCCTTCAACTTCAATCTCAACTGGATCTTTCTCAGAATTGACATGCATGAGTTTTTGATGGCTGAGTTATCATTAATTTGATCGATCATTGCATGTGGTTCATGCTCAAGTTCCCCACTTTGAACTCTCACAATATCATCCATTAGTTAGAACTAGTTAAACTCATTTTAACTCAGATAAAATGAGTTCATTAATTATAACTCAAGATAAACTCAACCAGGGCTCATATAATGTAGGAGATTCTCTACATGCCTCTAATCTGACCCTAACATTAGATTAACTAAACAAACTAAGTCATCCAACTTATTTAACTCATACAATATGTCATGTGAACAATTTTATTTTAATTTAATCAAGGGAAAATTAAATTAGAATCTTTTTCTTGTTGTCATCTGCAACAATCCCTCTCAACAAGAAATCCATTATCTGCTTCCTCGATCTTGTCTCTGTAGAACTCAAATTTTCCTCTTGATAGTTCCTTCATCAAGATGTTTGCATCGCATTCCTTTGTAGGAATTTATTCTAATGACATTATCCACCTCTGCACATAATCTCTAAGATGGTGGTACCAAATGTTGATATTCTTGGACCTATCATGAAAAAATAGATTAACTAAGAGTTTGATGCAACTCTCGTTATAAAAATAAATCACTGTTGGATCTATTTGCTGACAAAACAACTAAAAAATTATATTCCTCATCCACATAGCCTCACAAGATGCTTGAATAATATCCATGTACTCTGATTCTATTGAACTGAGTGCAACTAATCTATGTTGCCTGTTGTACCAGGAAACTGCTACTGACCCAATACTGAAGATGCCCCTTGATGTGCTCTTCATGTTGGATGGAATCCCTACCCAATATGCATCTGTGAAGCCTTGAAGCTTCACTCCCTCTCTCTGCATGTAACAAAGACCATACTGAGTAGTGCCTTTGAAATATCTCAACACATGTTTGGTTGCCTTCCAATAAATCTTGGTTGGATTAATCATTACTTGACTAAGCTAGTTAACTGCATAAGATATTTACTGTCGTGTGTTCACCAAGTACATGAGTGAACTCACAAGATGCATGTAGATGGTAGCTTCTACCACTTCTCTTGAATTAACATCTTCCTTCCTCGAATTCCATGCTAGAGGAGTATCCATGGTATTTGCTTCTCTCCATGTGAAATTACTTCAGTATCGCATTGGCATACTTGCCTTGAGAGACAAAAAATTCCCCATATATTTTCAAATGAAAGAGTCCCATGTGTTTAACTCAATTTCTTTTGAAAGATCCTCTTTTCAAGACTTGATCAACTTATAATAACCTAATATAATTAAATCATAGACATATAATAATATAACCAATAACTTAACTTAAACCACAATATGGTGAAGGTTCATATCTGCTTCACTTTTGGTGAAGCCAAACCTGGTGAAATAGTTGTCTATCTCAGTGTACCAATCACGGGGTGCTTGTTTTAGTCCATATAGTGCTTGATTGAGTTTTCACACATGAAAATCTGTACAGAAGGTCTCAAATCCTTCTGGGTGCTATATTTACACCTCTTCCTCAATCACTCTTTTGAGGAGAGTTGTCTTTACTTCCATTTGATGTATCTTCTATCCCATCTACGTTTAAAGTGAAAGAATAGACATGATTGATGGTTGCCTTGAAAGTATAGAAAATTTCTTCTTGTAATCAATTCCCTCCACCTGAGAGAACCCCTTGGCCAAAATTTTTTACTTATGTTTCTCAACAGTCCCATCTGTTTCTTGCTTCACCTTATAGATCCACCTAGATCCTACAATTGACTTGTCGTCTAGTCTTGGGACAACTTCCCATGCATTTTTTATGACGATGGAGTCATACTCCTCAACCATGGCATCAAACCATATTGGTTGTTTCATTTCCTTCTCGAATGAGGATGGCTCAGTCTCTACACACTCTATCATAAGAGCCATGTAGCCAATGTATCACTCTGGAGATCTCCTTTTCCTGCACTATGATGTGGGTGGTCCCATATTCTCTCTAGCATCATGCATCAATATTTCAGCCTCTCTTGTGCACTTCCTTCTATCTCTGAATTTATCTTCATGATTAGCTTATTCCACTCTCTGCTCCTCTTCTTGAGGCTGCTTTACATCTTTAGTTCCTTATTTTAGAGATAAGATATCCTCAACTACATGCAACTGAAGCTCCCTCTCAAGGGAAATTTTGTTACATACCTATAATACTAGTGTAGCCCTCTGAGTATTCTTTCCAGTGCCATAGGTCAGACCTGTTAGCGTTCTGTAATTTACTAGAGATTGTGAGAACTAATCACATAGGCAACCATCAAAGCAACTTTGGAAACTAGGATCTAGCCATGCCAGTTTCAGAGAGGGATCTATCTTTAATATTTAACTTTATTTGGATAAGTTTTAGGCTAGTTATGATTGTAATTGGGTTTTGAGTTTTGCTTTGGATTTTTTAAAATTGATTGTATTCAATTGATTAATGTCTATTAGGCAATGCAGTCAAAATATAACAGGATGGTTGCATCAAATTTTCAAAAAGTAAACACAGGGTAAGCTAGGAATATTTAGTGTATCTTTTGAATTTATAAATGGATTATGACATAAACATGAAAGTATTTAGCATAACTAAAGAGAAATTAAGAATTATTTAGTTTGGCCTTCAATGGAAAACATTATGATTGTAAACGTAGCCAGAATAAGGTACTCAAAATTAAATCATATTCATCACGCTTTATGCTTTACAATTGGAATCCAAATGATTACAATGGAAGATAACAATGAGACATAATAACAGAAGAAAAAAATCACTAGTATTTAAGCCACAAAAATATTGTGAATGGTTTGATTATTATTGATGCTCTAGTGCTTTGAAAAATCTTAAAGTACTTCAATGCAATATCCCAAAATAGGGAAATCTACAATGTTATGAACATGTTATAGTATTGCTAAATTGAGATCTAGAAATATGTAAACGCAAACTGGAAATAGTAGTGAAAGAAATCATACCAAAATGTACGGAAACCATGGAGCCATTTTATTAGGTAAATCAGTAGAAAACATTTACAATACAACTCAAATGAACAAGGCAAACAAGCCTCTCATGAATGCATGTACAAAAGGTGTAATGCTGCTACATAACAGAATGTCTATGGATCAAAACTGCGCAGTCATAGATAGAGCACCGCTACAAGAAATAAAAAACATCATAGAGCTGTATATATATGGCTCATAAAATAATGGGAGAGAAGATTTAAGCTCCCAAAGACTATTTCAAGTCAATCCTGGAAGGATTGGCTGAAATATGAAAAACTGCAGAAATGTCGGAGTTGCAGGGTAACAGATGCAACTCAAGAACTAGAACTGGATGGAGATGAATAAAGATGATGCATCAGATGAATATATATCCTCCAATGGATCTCTCAAGTGAAAGGCTGATCCTACCACTAAAGATCTCACCCTCTAATAATCCTGCAAGCCCTTATTGCAATTGCACACTAAAAATAACATAGTCTAGAGAAGGGACTGTGCTGTAGGGGAAAGGGAATGTGTTGGCCAAGTGCAAAAATATGAAATAAGCTCCAGAATCTTCCTCACTAGTGTTCCAAATGAAAGAAAGCTCTCTCCTTTGAAAAAAATCCCCAGAAGTGGTGTTGTCAACCCTCCACTGCAACACCCTGCAACACAACCCAGCTCTCAACAGAAACAATGTTTTAGTTGAAGGAGGTAGCTTTTCCTCAAGCCTGGATGTGGAGAAATGAAGTGCAAGCTCCTTCAAGAGACCTCTCTTGAAAGGAGAAGGAATTCCTAAATAGGAAATCCTCGTGCTAAGCAGCACTGTAACTCTGTTGAATAGCAGGAGAATGCACAAAGTTTGAACAGACCATAAAATCAATAATACATATCATGAATAACAATGGCTTCCTTGCCCTCCCTTTAAACAAGTGAAAGCCCTCTCTCCATGGGTCCCACTCATTAGGGTTTCCTTCACCAAATAACCCTCTTCCCATTCATACTGCGTTGTCTATAAAATTGTTCTCCATCTCCTATCCCAACGATGTTGACTTGGTCAAACTTGACCTTGTCTCTGTGAAAATGTCCTCTTTCACACTTGAGGGTGTGAAATCCCATTCTTATGAATATCCCCTTTCATACTATGAGGGATTTTATTCATTCTTCTGTAATTTATGGGCTTCCTTACCCATTTATTTACCTCCTATGTGTAAACAACAAAATTTAAAATTCCATTTAGCAGTGTGCTAAAGTGGGAATATTACAATCCTCCCCTCCCAAATGTTGCTTGTCCTCAAGCAACTGTAAAGATAAAATTGAGGGGCCTTCTTGAGGCATGAGGTCTGATATGAGCTGGGATCTACCATCCCCATATGAAGCTCCCATCCCCAAGCAATCATCCATACAAAATGGGTTACCTCCAAACATGGAAACTCCTGAAAATGCTCCTCCACCTTGAGCTCCTACAGTATAGGTGGGCTGAAAATCTGATCATGGTAGTCAAAATAGTCTACCCCATGTTGTCATCCTCTCCACTTAAGATAAGTGTAGAGTGTCTGTTAATCGTGGGCTGTGATAATGTTGCCCTCAAGTGGCAAGAAGAAGACTAGATCCTCAAGGATCTCTTCTCCAACATTATGAAA
This sequence comes from Pinus albicaulis, assembly GCA_034641835.2. Taxonomy (NCBI): domain Eukaryota; kingdom Viridiplantae; phylum Streptophyta; class Pinopsida; order Pinales; family Pinaceae; genus Pinus; species Pinus albicaulis. The sequence goes on from JAXQQM020072025.1 coordinate 48,275, forward strand.
CATGTTGGCCCAAATCATCTCATATGTGATGAGTTGGAAGTCACCATCATATGGCATCCAATCAATCATATGGCTCACCTCAAATGGAAAAAAGTGTTTTTCTGTAGTGTCCACATACTCTCTCATGCTCCCATCAGAACATGCAAGGAAAACAGTGTGGGAAATCTCTCTCCCAAGGGACGCATCCAACCAATGTGCCACTCCCCCAATCATGCTCCCAATAAAAATCAGAACAACAACAACATAAGGAACTACAATGAGAATCATGCTAGCTTCCATATGAAGCAAGGGAGAAGGAAAATGGTCCCTTATATGTAGCCAACGCAGTTTGATCCTCAACTATAAAATATAGTGACAAAAAGTGTGGTTTCTCAACCACTTGCTTGCTGTCCCACTCTCCTCATATGTTTGGAGAAAGTGAATGATGTATGGTACAAATTGAGCATGTTCTCCAAAATACATCTCCTCCCCAAGTCCTCCAAGGGAGTGGTCATCAATACTTCTCATGGCCTCAAGTAGACCATGAAGTCTAGAAAAAGGAATGCTCCTCCTTGGAGTAACATCCTGCACATGTATGGTTAAGGGATGCATATATACGTCATACAAGTAATTATGCAAACAAACAATAACCTTACCATATGTCCTGGTCATGCAAATGGAGTGGCTCATAGATGAGTCTCTTCTCATCCTCAAAGAGAAAAGAGGTGGTTGTGCTAACTCTTCCAAAGAGTTATGTATCTCGTCCATCTCCACATGGTCCATGCATCTCCTCCTAAGCTGATCATCCAATATCATACAAGTGAAAAGATCCTTGGAGCACTCCACCAACAGCTGGGAGTTCAAATATGGATCTATCCTCCATAGTGACAATGCTGATGATCTCTCATGAAGAACATCTGTCATATGGTTATCCTCTCCTTTGACATCTCCCATGCCAAAGATGCAAGTTGGATGGCTATTATCCTTCCCTTGCTATTTATGCCACAATGCAGAATCTGAAATGAAAGTGGGTAAATATGATGTTCATATAATGCCTCTCTCCTCCTTGAGTCTACCCAAGACTCTCAACACTGCACAATGACCTCCCAAGGTCTCCACTCCTCTAAAATCAATGAATGGTGCCTCAAAATGTAAAGCACCTCTCATCATCTGCTGATTTGGTGGTCTCCTTGGTGAAATGTCTCCATGCAATGAGACATCATCATCAATAGTAGACTGCATATATGAATGGAAAGAATTTTCCCTGATCTTACTGTGTAATCCAGTCTCCCTCTTAGGTGCATCAACCTCATGAAATAGATAGGGGTGTGTGCTTCTCATCACATGATGCAGGTCATCCTCCTTATCTCCTCCTTGTATCTCCATAGGTTCACACTCTATCATCAATGGCACATGTAAATCATGAGTTGTGCCTTGATCTCCACATGTGAGATCCTGGGGAATTCCTTGCAATGATACAAGAATCCCTCTAGTTGGAGCAAGAGCTCCTCCTTCCTCTGCATGAGGTGCTAGATAAAATCTAGATATGGCAACGCTCTTGACCTCATCCTCCTCAACATAAATGGGAAACCTCCGAATGATTGGATCCTCCATTGAAAAAGGGATTTCCATGCCTTCTTGTGCCAACATACAAGATAAAGGTCTTGCCTCTAGCAAAGTATGATGCAAGTTATCAGCCTCTTCCATGGTTTTCTGAAGTGGTTTTGGTTTTATGGTTTCCTCCATCACATGTAAGGTCTTTGTTTTTTTAGATTTGTTTTGCTTCACCACATGTGTTTCAGAAATTTTCTTATCAAAAATTTTCACCAATGTTTTAATGAACCTTGCATAGGAAGAATTATTTGCATTCTTTAAAGAAAAAGACTCAAATATCCACCATGCATAGGCCTTACATCCAAGATGCAGCACTACTACTCTGATGGCTTCATCTTCAGAAATTTGATGCTGCTACAAAAAGGTGTCTAGCTCTTCCACCCAAGCCCTCGTTGAACATGTAGGGGAACCATCAAAGGTAGACAGAAGAAATATATCCACATTATGCTACTTGCTCCTCCTCACCTTGATCTTGCAAAACTCTAGGAAAGTGATATGACCTATAAAATTTTGAGTTTGAGATTCATATTCATGCAAAAAACCACTAAGATTTCCCCTCTTAAGCATTCCTTCTTCCTCCTTTTCTCTCATGGAAAAACTGGGCATGAGACTACGTTGTGCATCATAGGGTGTGGCTGCATGCTTATACTCCCCATAAGAAAATCTATACTTTGACTTAGTTTCAAACCCTCTTGGAGATTCTGTATACTTCTCCCTTCTTATCTTCTTGAAATCTTCATGGATGCTCTGTACAGATCTTGGAAGAAGCTTTGTAAGCCTAACTTCCTTTCTTCCTCCACATAAAGGAGTCTTCTCCTTTTTGTTCATCTCTTTGTCTTCTTGTCTTCTAGATAACACATTGGCTAAGATCCACAAGATGAGCCAAGATTGATGTTTTTATACCACTGTAATATCCCAAAATAGGGAAAATCTACAATGTTAAGAATCTATTATAGTATTCCTAAATTGCAGATCCAACAATATGTAAACAAAAACTGGAAATAGTAGTGAACAAAATCATACCAAAATGTATGGAAATCATGGAGCTATTTTATTATGTAAATCAGCAACAAAAATATACAATACAACTCAAATGAACAAGGCAAACAAGCCTCTCATGAATACATGTACAAAAGGTGGAATGCTGCTACATAGTAGAATGTCTATGGATCAAAACTACAGAGTCATAGATAGAGCACTTCTACAGGAAATAAAAAAAATCATAGATCTGCATATATATGGCTCATACAATAATAAAAAAGAATAACTAAGCTCCCAAAGACTATTTCAAGTCAATCCTGGAAGGATTGGCTAAAATATGCAAAACTGCAGAAATTTCAGAGTTGCAGGCTAGCAGCTGCAACTCAAGAACTGGAACTAGACAAAATGAACCTAGTCAAAATTTAGACTATGTCTAATGAATTCTAAAGAAAAAATCCTCACGGGCACAAAATTCGAGAGTCTGTAAGGCTCAACACTTGCTCCATATAGTCTTATTTCAGAATATTCCTCAAAAACAAACTAATCTCCATATTTACAATTGTTTCCTAAATGCAAAAACTCCTAAACTTTAGGTAGGAAATAGGGAGGAGGACTTCCATTCAATATTTTGTATGCAGTGGGCATGAAATAACTAGAAAAATCAAATAACCCAGCCTCATTTTGTTCCCTTCTAACCACATCTATCCAGAAAATCACTGACTGTCTTGTTTTATTTGCATCCATAATATTTAGTCCTAAATGCATGAAATCTTCCACATTTTGGTATAAGAACAAATATACAATTAATGAGGGAAATTTAAAATAAACTGTTAATGAGAGGCTCATCAGCTGTGAGTTGACTGCTTCCTGCCAATAAGATGGAATATCCAACACCATTCCTAGCTTCATCATCATGGAAAACATTCCTAGAACTGATTTTTCCACTGCATTATCATCATCCTTACCCAGAATTTTTGCAATAAGACTCAAAACTGGACGAGGGTTAGCATCAAAAAACCCCATATCAAACTACTTGCAATCTGGATGAAACTGCTTCATGTCAGGCTTCAAATGAAACATGAACTGATTGAATTCGCCCCCTACAATATTTTCATAATACTGAACCAGTGAATCATTAGAAAATTGAATTTAGGACTCCAACTCAGGATAGCATAGGGCTTGGCGGATTAATAGAGTAGACACCTGCAAAAAAATTTCTCCTTAGGAATTCATGACAAAGCATTTCCCTGGATACATAACCGATACTATCCAAAAAATAAATTCAGGGAAAAGGTGAGTTTTAGTGATGCATGCAGACAAGACTCCGGAATTGATCATGGTAGAATATATAGGAGAGGCATTAGCATTCAAGACAAATTGTTGGTAAAAGGGGAGATGAATTACTGAACAGAGGGTATCTTGGATATCCCTCTCAGTATCCATGAGAGGGATATGTTGGTGGAACTTGACAGGGATGACCTTTTAGCCATGGTTAAAAGCTTACGTGGAAATTTTTTTACAGGGTGTTTAGATTTTGAAGGTGGCAGAGAGCTCAAACGAGGTGCAACACAACAATTCACAAGTAAATTTGAAAAATAGACAAAAAATCCTTTAAATAGGTGGCACAGGTTTTGAATTGAATGCTGAAAAGACGCGCCAGAAACCGTTAATTATGCTTGACGTGGAAGACAGTTGGGACCAACTCAGCATCCTACGTCACTGTGGGGGCTCTCGGAGTACGTAGGAAAAATATGGCTGGTCCCCCCGCATTAGATCTCTGCTGTTGATCTCTGTTGTCCCCGCAGTCAACTCAGTCAACTGCGGAGGCACTCCCTATGATATTTATCGCGCCAGTTGTGCCCATGGGTTGGGATTTTTGATAGAGATTTTAACAATCAGCGCTTTCCGCCCAACAAACCAATCGTTATTTAACCTTTAATGCGGACCCAAATTATAAAGTTTAAATATTTAAACTTAAACTTTAATGAACATCAATCTTTTTTATGCTAAAGTATAAGAGTTCAATACTTTAACATATTTTCCCATGTTTTATATTTTTATTTTTTCAAATATTTGTAAAATAAAAGGATACTACTGTGATCCACAACATTTGTCTCAACCTGGGGATAGTGTTTTTTGCCACGAAACACTAAGAAATCGCAAATCCGTGCCTTCACTTCGGGCATGGAGTCAAAAATTGCTTGATGAGAAATGTACAATGAGTAAATTGAATATGTACAAATAGTAATCTAATTTCTTTTAGTGCTGGAAATAATGTTTTAGATACTACCCATTTATAGATAGTTAAACTGCTTCTCCATCAATATTTTACAGCATGAAAGTATTGTTTGATCTAACTTCAGAGATTTTGTAAGGACCATACCATAAAGGATCAAATTTTCCATGTTTCCATTTTTCTTCCCTCCTAGTATCCCATCTTAATACCAGATCTCCAGTTTGAAACATGATTTCTTTTGCCTTTCTGTCAAAAATAGATTTCATTTTCTTCTGATAAATGATCAAATTGTCTCTAACTTTATTTCTACTTTCATTTATTTCCATCACCTGGTTTAGCCTTCTAATCAAGGCATTAGGTTCCTCTTGAGAGTCTTGAAGAAAAGAAATTACAGGTTTTTCCAGCTGAGTAGGAAACAGAGCCTGAGCATCATATACCAATTCATATGGGGACTTACCAGTGGATCTTTTGGTAGTCATCCTTACTGCCCATAAAGAAAAAATTAACTTTGAATCCCAATCCTTTTGATTCTCATTGATTGTTTTCTTCAATATCTTCACCAATGTTTTATTAGATAATTATGCTAATCCATTCCCTTGAGGATAATATGCTGTGGAGTGTGATAATATTACATTATAGGTCTAAATTTTTTTTATGAATATGACTGAATTGAAGACCTGAGCATTTTCTATTACAATTTTTACTAGACATCCGAATCTACTGAAAATATTCTCCTCCAAAAACTTCATCACAACCAAATCATTTTCCTTTCTAGTAGGAACTGCCTCTACCTATTTTGTAAAATAATCAGTAGTAGTTAAAATCCACTTAAACTACCCACTTGATGGTGGATTAATCTCTCCAATGAAATCCAATCCCCATTGTCTAAAAGGTTCTTCAATAAATACAGGAAGAAATGGTAAAGGAGGTTTCTGGCAACTTCTTACAGTTCTATATACATCAGCAAATAAAGAGGGCCAATAAAAACCTGATTTAAGAATCTTATGAGCTGTTACCTTCTAGCTGTAGTGACCTCCACATAAGCATTCATGATATTCTTTGATCACCTCCATGGTTTCCTTTTCTGTCAAACATAACAACAATACACCAGCAGGATCTTTCCAATACAACTTAGCTTCAATTATAACATAAGGTTGAGCTTTGAGTTTCATAGCTCTGTACTTAGCTCTATTTATTGAAGGAGGACAAGAAAAGAAAAAAGATAATGAATGATATCCTTATACCAGCCTGAACAAAGAAATTTGTGCTTAATTGTTGACTTTGTCTTAATCTGATCTGTTTCTTCAGTTACTTCATCTACAGGTGCAAGTAAACTAATTCCCAAAGCTTGGAAATTAGATTCTGTCATAAATTTGGCTAGTCCCTATCCTTTGACTAACTTTGTTGGTTTGATATCCAAGTCATATTCCTGGATTTTGGCAATCCATTTTCCTCTTTTTCCTTGCACATCACTCTATACTAGCACATCTTTTATAGCAGAATTAGGCACATATGCTACTATTTGAGAATGAAGTATATAAGTTCTGAAAACCTTTAATGATTTTACTAAAGAATATACTCGTTTCTCCAAAATATTATACTTCAGTTCTGCATCTCTGAGGACTTTGCTGAAAAAGGCTACAGGTTGTTCACTACCTTCTTCATTTTTTTGTAGTAATACAGCAGCAATAGTACAAGATGATGCAAATGAGAAGAGCTGGAAAGGTTTTAAGTAATCTGGACTGATTAAGACAAGAGCTTCTTGGAGAGCTTATTTTATTCTACTTAACGATTCTCTTGCATCTTTATCCCATTTTACTTCAGCATTTTTCTTTAACATATTTGTTATTCTCGTGACAATTTTAGCATAATTTGGTACAAATCTTCTCATAAAATTTATTTTTCATAGAAACCTTTGGATATCCTTTTCACTTCTAGGTAGTGGAATTGTCTGTATAGCTTCAACCCTTGCAGGGTCAATCTTTACTCCTTGTTTTGAAACTATATGACCCAAAAACTTACCTTCTTCTAAAGCAAACAAAGATTTCTTAGGATTTAATGATAATCCAAATTTTTCACATTTCAAGAAAGCTTTCTTCAAGTGTTCTAAGTGTACCTCATCAGAACTTGAAAAAATAGTAACATCATCAAGATAAATAACTACAAATTTATCACCCACAAAAGAAATATCCATTGCTCTTTGGAAAGTTGCTCCTGCATTCATGAGGCCAAATGGCATCCTGGCGTACATGAATGCTACTGAAGGTGTAGTAAAGGCATTCTTATTTTGATCTTCCTTCTCCACAGCCACATGATTATACCCAAAAAAACCATCAACCATAGATAACTTGAATGCCCAGTTACTTTCTGTCGAACAAAATCCATCTTGGGTAAAGGATAGTTATCCTTTAAAGAAGCTTTGTTCGAGTTTCTGAAATCCACACATAATCTTATATCTCCATTTTTCTTCCTGAATGGTACCAGATTTGAAACCCAATCTGAATATCTTAGTGGAACTATGATTTTAGCTTGCAAAATTTTTTTCACCTCCTTTTCAATTGGGGCCAGCAATAGTGGGTTAATTTGTCTGAGCTTCTGCTTGTGTGGTTTAACCCCATCTTTCAGTGGTATTTTATTTTGAATAATATTCAAATCATAAGTTTTCAAATATTCATATGACCATGCAAATGCATCCATGAATTTTTTAAAAAGGTCTACATACCTTTCTTTGTACTCCTTGGGAACTCCTCTAAACAATTTGACTAATTTAGGCTCATGTTGAGTCCCTAAATTGCAGTCCTCCATTTCGCCATCTTGGGATACTTTTTCTTGGTTCATTGACACATCATTAGCATCAAACAATATTTCAAGAGGTACCAGGCATCTAGGAAAAATATTATCTTTCAACTGAATTATCTTCTGATCACCAATTGAATTTTTCAGGTTTTTAGACATATCACTTTGACCACTTTCATCAATTTCTAAATCAATTTGAATATCTTAAAAACTTCCAATCATTGATAAAAACTGATTAATTTGTTCATCATCCTCAAAAACCTGCCAATGTTTTACATTATGAGGGATTGAAGGCCCGTGTCTTAATTCAATTTCATATCTCAATCTGGGATTAATTAGTGGTTTAAATGTGCTAGCTGCAACTGCCAATGAATCTTCCATTCTGTTCTCTTCTCTTGGAATAAACTGTAAATTAAAATCCTCAAAATAATTCTCAACTAAATCCCACACCTCATTTCTATAAGATCTCAACCTAGGATGTTTAGTTTGGCACCAATTTTTAATTTGTCTTATGATTAATTCAGAGTCACCAAAAATAGATAAATACTGAATTCCCATTTTTGTTGTTGTCTACAGACTTAGAATTAATGCTTCATATTCAGCCACATTGTTAGTAGACTCAAATTCCAAGTTGAAGGAAAAAGGAAAAAAGTTACCTTAAGGAGATATAGATATGAATCTAGCTCTAGTGCCCTCCTTAGAGAATTCACCATCAAAATAACACTTCCAAAATTTATTTGAACACAAATCATTATGTACATTGGTTGAAGTGAGCTGCTTTTGTGAATCTTCAACAAATTTTGCATCTTCATGCAGCATGAAACAAGAGAGATCCTCCTTCTCTTGGCCATAAATGGGGGAATTACCTGCATCTTTCTTGGTAGTAGTTTTCAAGAATCTAGTTTCTCTGTATAACCTCCTTTCCTCCCCATTAAAAAAATGAATGATAGCATACGTGAAATCCAATTTCAAAACTCCTCCAAGCTTTCCCCCCCAAGATCTAGACAACAACATACCAAATCTGGCTGGGATATCTTCTTACCACATCCATCATAATACTCTTAGCTGGAAATTGAGCCAAGGAAACAACTATATCCTTGATAAGACCCACACACTTCACCCTTTTCGAATCAAAGGAATAAAGGTCTCTATATGATTTGGTGATTTGTAAATTCAATTCTTTAATCACATACAGTGGCATTAGATTTTTTGATGCTCCTGAATCTAGCATAAAATTATGTAAAATGAAATCATGTAATAGAACTGATATATAAAAAGGTGGAACAAAATAATATACCTCTTCAACATGAGGTCCAAAAGTAACCACTAGTTTCTCTTCTTGCAGATTCACTATATCACCCACTTCATCAGACTGAGATAAATTAATAAATTCTGCATTTTCTTTCTTATAACGAGGTGTTTTGACCAACTCAAGAAGTGGCACTTGAATCTTTACTTTTTATAATTCTTTAGAGAAGCTGAAAGTTTGATTTTGTTTTGTTAACTTTTCAAGTTCTTCTTGATTTTTAATTGAATTTGCATGTTGATTAGGAGTAGTAACAATTTTCTCCAAAATATTTGGGTCATTGGATTTTATTTGAGGAGCTTCAGATTGCTGCTTCTCTTTCTCTTTTTCTTGATTCATGGATTGTTTCCCTTTATCTGATTTTTTAATAGGATTATTTTGTAGTGGAGTTGCCATTTAAGTAAGTACTGATTCTGATTCCTCTCCTTCATCATTCTGAGTCCTCAACCTCTTTTTTGACCTCAAATCATATTTCTTATGCAACTCTACTTGCACAAAATCAGTAAATCATTTATAATAATCATCCATTTCTTCCTGATCAAATGAAATATTAGATTCTTTATATTCTTTCTCACTCTCTTCTTCTGTTTCATCATCTTGCATATATACAATAGAAATTTGGTCTTCATCTTCTTTCTGCTCATTATCAGTAGAATGTGATGGGGCTGCCTCTATATATAAAGGTTCTTGGACTTGATATTGATCTTTTCTTTCTCTCTGTAGAATCTGTAGGGGATGTTTTCAGAATTGGGGATGAAAAACCCCTCTGTTTTGTTGTGTAGGTTTATTGTTATCTAATTCCAACTTTACTAATTTATTTGACAAATTTTTAATGAACTTTGTCTATCATCTATCCTTTGATATTGTGATGAATCTTCTTCTTTAGCTTTTCCCTTGTCTTGAACCTTTCCAACAGTAGTCATGTTTGCCTAAATTTCTAAGGCATCAGTTTGAATTTGTTAAAGAGTAGTGGCTCTTCTCTCTCTCAAGGTAAATCTGAAATCTGATGCAAATGCACTAGAAAAAACAACCCTTGTTCCAATAGGAGGAGGTTTCATTTCCACAAGAAAACTATTGTATAACTTTTTAAATATTTTTACAAAATCACTCATACTTTCATTTGATTTTTTCTTTATAGCATTAAATTCTGTTAAATAATAACTATGGTCTCTTTTTTCACCCCATCTCTAGATGAATTGTCTTTCTAATTCATCCCAATCATTAATTGAACCATTAGGTAATCCTTTAAACCATTTCTTGCCTCTCTTCTTAAAGACTATACAAAAAGTCTCATTACAACATCAATATGCTCTACATTAAAGTTTTCAGGAAAAGTGAAAAACAAAGGCAAGTGTTGTTTTGCAGTTATTTCATCTTCACCAGTAAATCTAGGGAGAAAATTAAGATACTCCTGAGGCATTGCATTCATTGGTTGGGGTAGATTTAATGGTGCATATCTATTCATCAAGAAAGCAGGGGCTGCCATGTTTATGCCCTGATTGACTACTCCTTGAGCAGGGGTAAAATGAATACCAGTTGCAGGTGGGGATAAAAGGGGTGGAACAAATGATATGGGAAGGGGTATATGAACGATAGTAGAAGAACTGGCAACTAAATTAGGCTAAAATTATGTGAATGGAAATGATACAGACTCAAAATATAGTTCTTCTAAAGTTGGTTCTTGGAAGTGAATGGGTGAAGACAAGGATTCTTTTTCAGGGAAAGTGAGTTTTCAGGAAATTTCCTTGGATGGAAAAAATGAGAACTGCTGCCTGGTGCAAGCAGTGTGGCATCAGGTGTAGAAATTTTTTTTGATTTCTGGCCCTTATTTAAAACTAAATTTTTCGGATCTGACAGAATAGGGACTTTTTGCTGAGAGGTATTTGACCTCGTGTGAGGCCTCTTAGGAGCCAAAATTATTTAAAATAAAAGACAGCTTAGTATTTACTCCTCTCTGAACAACCAGAGGAAATATGAACAAAACCCAAGGAAAACCTTCGAATCTTCAGTCCCCGGCAATGGCGCCAATTAATGTTGTATCTTAAGAGACAATCCCTTAGCTGTGATAATGAGTCAGTGCTTAAGACATTTTATGATTATGTCACAAATTTTTATGTCTCTGTTTTATTAACCCTCAAGTATTTATAATCAAACTCATAAATGCCAAATATTATGAATGCTTCACAATGCTACTATATGTTGATGTTGAATGAAGTGACTAGAAGAAAATGTAAGGAGAAGTCCAAACTATTATGTTGTTTTATATAGAAAATACCATTCCAAACCCCAGAAGAAAAATGTGAAGAAAATAGTTAAAACAAAGGAGCACCAATTAAGGTTTTTTAACTCTTATACATAGAAATTAAAAGAAACATGCTACTCATAACCTTGTTTTATTCATAGACGGAAATAAATAATGAAAACTGGAATACACTTCAACATAAACAAAATCCTAGAAACTTGCTTACTCATTCATTAATCTTTGAATCTTTGAGTACAAAAATATTTGTCTGGAGGTCCAAAACTCAGAACCTTTCTCTCTCTTGAAAATTACATTAAATACAGTAAAAAGTAGTTTAGAACTATTGTAACCAATCCTAACTACAAAAAATACTTCAAGACTTCGAAGGTTGTCTATTACATGCCTTGAAAATGTCTTATTACAATTACATTGTCTTGAGAAAATTACATAAAATAAATATCCTAATCTATAGGAATTGCTGATGAAGTGGCTTTTTTTCCTTGATTAATTGATTTGTCTTTCTTTGCTGCCGATCCTTTTGGTAGGTCAATTGTCCAAGCTCTGCACTTTTTCCATATTTCTAGCTTTGTGCTGGATGAATGTGCCAGGTTGTGATATTCTAATCTGAATGCAGTGATTCGGTCATAAGAAGGCCTTTCAGAGAAAAGAGTTTTCACCATCCACAAAAGTTGAAAATGTCTCTGCAAGAAGTTGACCATTGTCTCTCCTTTAAGCACCTGAGTCTTTTCATGCATGTTATCAATCTTGTTTTTTGTCATCACCTGTAAATTATCATAAGAGCTCCATGGAAAAATATTTCCTTCATCTCCCCAACATGTTGGAAGGCCTACCCTTGCCATTTTATCAAAAGATTTATCAAATTGACTTACTGCTTCTTCGATTTCCATTAGTTTCTTTTCTACAGCCTTTCTGAGATCATTCCTGATAATCATTTTATTAATTTCCACTGCATATAACATTATGTCTTGCATATCATTCTCCTTTAACTCCTTATCTGATTTGGAATTGATAAAATCAATAAATCTTTTGGCCCAAATGGCTCTGTTAATCCCTTTTTGCTTATCAGACATAATTGGTTCTTCACACTCCACAATAATACTTTTTTCTTTTGCAATTATCATTAGGAAGCACCAATTGGACTTCATTTCTAAAATGATATCAGTGCAAATGATATCTTTAGCTTGTATTAATAACATATTACCTTTCATTCTTTCTTTGATATTCTTAATCTCAGCTTTAGCATTTTGGAAATCCATTTTTTATTTATCTGCTTCATTTTCCATGACCTTCATCAATTTTGTTGCAGTCTCCAGATCTGTTTGAGCCTTCTTTCTATCTCTTTCAGCCATCTGCAACTCAGTATTTAATTGAATAATTTGTGTTTGAGGATCTTCATCACCTGTAGGAAAAACAAAATACATTTATGATTATCAATGTGAATTTGTAATGAAATTTTAGTCTTCTTTACTTTGGAAAGTTCTTCATCCTTCTACATTAGTTGCTGCAATAAATTTTCCTTTTCCTTCTCTACCTCCGCAACTTCTGTAGCCATTGAATGTTCACTAGTAGGTAACTTCAATTTCTTCCTCAATGTAGATATCTCTACCTCAGCACTTTGCAAGAATTTCTGCACAACACTCTTGTCACTAAGGTCTACTCCAATCTTTATAATAGTATTCTTCAATTCTTCGTTTTGAACTGTTAAGGCTCTTGAGTTAGCCTTTTCTAACTTCAACTGTTTAATTACTTTTCCCAACGTATTCTCTTCCTTTACTTTGTTGTTTTGTTATAGTGGCCTACAAATTCACCTTGGGCTGAAAGAAGGCGGGATTCAAGGTAACACCAAACCACGCCCAGTCTGGTAGCTAGCCCTACCAGAACAGGAGAGGGCTCTCTCCAGGTCAATCTCAGGAAAAATGTATCAATATGCCTTGAGATGACTGAAATGAGTGCTAATTTTAGGCTAGGTATATTAATCAAGGAGTTTGGAATGATTTTTTAGGGTTTTGTTGGAAAAAGGGAAAGGCAATTTTGGGTTGGGCATGAGGCCAAATTCTTGCAGAGTTCAAGTTGGGGCAGGGAAGGCAATGGATTTGATGTCTTAGATTGAATGAATGGATAGAAAATACTGCTGAGGAGCTTAAGAGGGAAATAGGCTGCAAATATCCTCTTCAAACAAATGAAAACACATAAAACTAAACAAAAGTTTAAGGCAGAGCACTAGCAAACTAATGAATTCTACCTTAGTTACTCATTTGTTTAATTTCAGAAGCAAAGAGAAGGGAAATGGCATACATAAAAAATTAATTAATTTACAATTACATGGAGAAAAAAATCATCAAAACTCAGAGCCACAAGGATCCCAACAAGTGCTACAAAACCCTGGTCTTTCCTTTGCCAAAAATGCAGAAGTGTATGTACAATGAAGTGCCAAACTATTCCCAAGAGTCCAACCCTCAAAAATGACTCAGAAAATACATAATATAGACAATTCTGACCCCTTCCCATGCCTCTAGGGGTCGAGCTCATCCTTCTAGGAGCTGTTTCAACCAATTCTAAACTATGAACTAAAATCTAGGCAATCAAACAACTTGCCTCTATATGGAAGGAAACTGATTCATTCATTTAATTTTCACCTTTTAGTGAATGAATCCTCTAGAACAAGTAAAAATGAGACAAATTTACATCATAGTCATCAAATTACATCAATATAGGTCAATAATTACATCAAAAAGTAAAAATTTCCAAAACTGGGCGAATTTCTGAGCTAAAGAGTCAAAATGAGGCCAAATTTCTCTATGCGCCGTGCCCAAAAACTCAATGCATCACGCCACTTTAAGCCTCTTTTTGAAGCACTTCCTGAAGTCCAAATTGAGCTCATGATAGCGCGTTGGAAAGCCCTATCTGTATACTATCCAGTCCAAGTGGAATTTTTTAATTTAGAGTTCATTTTCCCTCCAAAACTTCAATCTCCCAAAACTGGTTCCTGTGTGTGCAAAAGGTGGCAGAAAGGCCATTTTCAAGGTGTTTCTGACCCTTTAAACCACCCAGAACTTGATGAAATCTCTCAAAAATTCCTGAGCATGCATAATTTATCATAAAAAACCCAAAAATATCAATTTTTCCTCCAGAATATCTCTCAAATGTAAGCGCGGGCCAAGTGGCGCCACGCGTCGGGCGGAAAAATCTGTTTTGCGACCACAATTTCAAAAATGACACAATTTACTCCAAATTTGCTGAAATATGGATTGAAGGTCCTCCATCATGTGTCATGCTCAGCCAATGAATCTTACGCCAATATTATTTCTTTTCACGCCTCCTCTATGCCTTCTTCATCTATGCTGCCTGAGGTGAAAATGAAGAGCTTGGTGTCTTTGTCTTAGTTCGCCAAATGTGTCAAAGTCAAATGAGGGACTGTGGGAAGAATGGGTAGTGAGAATGATGGAGTTTTGTCGAGTGAATTTAAAGTGTAATACATTCACTTGATTTTATGGGGATATGGGGATTTTGGGAATTTACTACAAATGATATGGGAGAGGGAACATGATAGGGAATGGTAGGGTTTAGGATAGGGAAAAATGGGACAAGTGATAGAGAATGTAAGGGAATCAAGGATTGACAATAATGATAGGATTATGAAGGGAAAGGGATCACAATTGGGAAATGGAACTTCATTTCAAAAATACACCTAACACACCAATTTCAAACCCTTTGAGCAGCCTTTGTCAAGAAGAGGAGTTTATGTTTAGTTATTCATTCAAATTTTCCAACTAAACTTCAAATCACACCAAACACCGCATAGAGCTTATCGTATCAACTTACTTCAACAAATAGGAGCGAAAGATTTGAAGTTGTTTGAAAATTTGGTGAAGAAATGATGAGATTTGGCCTGTTTGCTTCAGAGGCCATACAAGACACCCAAGTAAGGGCCATTTCTTAGATGCACCGCGCATCAAGTGAGAAAATGCACGTGGCATGAGGCTCAAGCAGCGCCGCGCGCTCTATGCACCGCGCACTTTCCCAATGCACCGTGCATGTGAACTCACCCATAATTTAGCTTTCCAAACTCTGTTTCACTTTTCCACAATCTTCTTCACGATTTCTTTGGCTTCTTGTAGAATTTTGCTATGCAAATGGCTTATTGAAACACAAAAATGTATTCCATGCCATAGACTTTGATTTTGATTTGGCAAATCCTCTTTCTACTTTTGCAGACTTTGGCACTTTCACAAGAGAACTCTGTTTTGCTTGTTTCCTTTTGATTTGTTGAGCTAATGATGAGCTTTCGCACACTAAACCACCATAAATTCTGAGAAATACTCTTCACTTGCTTGCACACCACGGATTTGAGCATCTTTGCAAATTTTGGAGAAGTTTATGGTGAAATTGGGCTTGCAGCTCTATGCGCCGCGCCATAAACCCAACGCGTAGCGCCTTTTTACAGGAGGCTTTTGGAGGCCTTCCCGGTGTCAAAATGGGGCGCGGGATAGCTCGTTGGAAATATTATTGAGTCTAATTTCCAACCCAACCATAATTTTTCAATTTGGAGTTCATTTGCCTTGTCCAAAATCAAATCGCCCAAGACTGGTCAAAATGTGCAAAATGAGGCTGCCTCAAGGCAGAGTGTTGTTGCAGTCAACTTGTGAAGGTCTTCCTCAACTCCACATTGAGCTCATGATATCTCATTCAAAATATATTTGTGTCTAGTTATCATTTGACTCATCAAGCAAGTCATTTGGCCAACCAAGCTAGGAGAAATCTTGATTTTCCCAAGGTCACTTCAGAGGTGCATCAATTCTCCTAAGGCGACTGTATTTTTGACATTTCTCTAAAACCATGACACCTGTGTAAAATGTGAAGGAGGTTTTTCGTCCTTGGCATATTTTGGACAAAAACCTCTCTCAGTTTTCCCAAATTCATATTTTATTTCTCTGAAACATCATTTGAGTGAAACCTATCCCGATGTGTGGAACAAGGGATTTGTCGAAATGAAGCGAAA
The DNA here is from genome assembly GCA_034641835.2 of Pinus albicaulis. NCBI lineage: Eukaryota > Viridiplantae > Streptophyta > Pinopsida > Pinales > Pinaceae > Pinus > Pinus albicaulis. Next base: position 64,449 of record JAXQQM020072025.1, read on the forward strand.
TGAAGGGGATAAGGGGCTTCTAAATTCTTGAGAAAATTTTTGGAAGTAGGGAGGGATATTAGGAAGTAGGGGAAAGTGTAATTTCAGAGATTGAGTGAGGGGAAGGGGTCCAAAAGGGCAAAACACAGGCCTAGCCTAGAAAATTGCCAAGTTGTAGCAAGAAACTAGGGTTTGTGCAAAAATGAGGAATTTGGGGGATCTTAGTGATGGGAAGTGTTTAATCAGGTACATTAAGGATAGGGGAAGGTGTATGAACATTAGGATACAAGTTTTGATGATGATTTGACCATCCAAGAGCAATTACCTCCAAAACCCTAGGAGAGGGAAATGAACCTTACCTAGGCACAACTGAAGCATGAACAAGGTGTAAAATGACCCTTTGGAATCTGGCATGATGATGAAAACCCTCTAAATTATGGTACACTCAGCTGAATGGTGACATGGACCGACATTTGGACAACTCTGGAAGGAGTGAAAGCAAACCCTAGACCTAGTACTTAGTGAGCAAATTTTGCTTGAAGGCTCACTAAAATGACAAAATTTGACCCTGACACCTCAAAATCACTTTGTAAGAGCATGTTTGATCACTGGAGGAAGGCTGCAAAGACTGACACTAACATTGGCTCCAATGGGGATGGTAGCTCCTTGGAGGTGCCAAGAACTACAGATCTTTGGAAAGCAGACAGTGCCTTCATCCATTGGGAAATGGAATCAAAAACTCAAGCTGAAATGCATGACTGAAAACTGATGACTTGATGACACAAACTAACTCTCACTCAACTAAAAACTGACTCGATACTTAAACACAACTGGAAAACTGGAAAAGATGCTCAAAGTAGAGCTTATTCAATACAACCTACTCTAATTGTTCCATTCATCACCTGATCAAGTGAAATGGAACAGCCAATGCAACCATGTAAGCATCCTGGCTGCTATTTGATTTCTTCCCAAATGCTTTCTGATACGCAGGAAAAGGGAAGAATCGAAAGGCAACTCCCATGGAAACTTGGAATCAAGTTGACTGCTGATAAACTTGCAAAGCATGAATTGACTGGATGACTTCAAGAATACTGCGAAAGGATCTTCATAAACATAGCTATTGATTTCCATTAACACATTACTGCTCTGGTCTAGGTAATCTTCATAGCTGGATATTAAGATTTTCCTCACATCTGTGTTGTCTTTCTTTGGTGACAGCAGCAGGCTGTCAAAAGGATCCTGAATTTCGTGAATAACCAAACTCTGTTGCTGATTCCAAACAGAACAAAAGTCTCCTTTATCAATCTCCTCATATGACTGCAAACCTTGAAATGGGCTTTGTAATGAAAAATCTGTTAGACAAGACAATGAAGGCGACTTTTGAATAAGATTATTATCAACATTCTTTTCTGGCACATGGTTAGCTAATGGAGAAGAACTTTTACAGCAAACATCATCCAACACACAAGCAATAGGATCATCAAAAACTCGAGAATACGGCTGTGATGTATCCATTGAAACTGTATGACATCCTACTGGCTATTCATCTTTTTCTTTAGAGATATTACGAAGATTCTGCTTTATAAACTGAAATGCTTCGAAACAAAAGGGTACAGAATCCTCTTGCATCATTAAATCATGTATTTCATCTTCCACGCCTTCATCTGTAATCTGACCTTCAATTTCATTTGGTGGCTGTAAATCTGGTGCTAGGGAGAATTTTGTATCCAAAATGATTTCATCAGTTGTTCCAGGGGAAGATTTCTCATCAACAACTTGCTCAAGAATTTCGTTATCTGTCTCATCCTCAACATTAACACTGAGAGATTGTTGATTTCTTACAGGCTGCTCATTTGAAGATTTACTATGCAATTTACCCTTCAAAAACTGGAATGATTCAAAACAAAATGGTACGGAGTCACCTTGTATCATTTGATCATATGTACCAGCTTCCATGTCCTCATCTGCAACTTGAAAATCAATGGCTTTCGAGGGCTGAAAATCTGAATATGAGAAGTCTTGAACAAGGTTTTCATTGCGCTCAAGATGGTCTAGATCAAGACTTGTTGACATTTGATTTCTGATTGTATGAAAGTTGTCTCTGATGAACTGAAACGAATAAAAAAAAAAAGGCAAAGATCCTTCACTTACTTCAAAATTTGCTGCACTTTCCTCATCATTGTCATAGCTGATATGCATCGGTTGATCACTGTACTCAAGCTGCTGAAAGTGAACTTCCTCCTCACACAAACTAGCTGCTGATTCGTCTGCAAGATTAGCTTCTGTTTGGAGAACATAATCATCATCATACTGATCAAACTGAGGAAAATCATCAGTATACAACACATCATCAAGCATACATGTCATATCAACAGCTCTCTCTTCTTCAATATGATCTATAAAGCAATCACTATGACAACTGGGATAAGAAACAAAATGTTTTGGATCAGCAACAGGTTCTTCCTCAATCAGCGAGCCATGGGCTTCAACATTATACTCATTCTTTGTGGTTTTCTTTTGTATCATCTCTTCTACTGCACCTACCAACATGTCAAGCTTTACCTCTAGAGATGCCAATTCCTCCGGATCTATGTTTTTCATCTCTTCCTCTTTCAACCTTGCCTTTCGGATCAGCAAATGATCCTCTACATTTACTGCACTGTTCTGCATCTCATGAAGTGTTGCAAGATTCCTTTCTCTCAGCTGAAACTCCATTTCTGGATCAAAGGCACCTGGGTAGTGCAAGAGAGCAGATCTAGGAGAAGGTCTTATATCAGCTGGCATCGAAAAATATACTTGGTTAAATCTGGCAGAAAACTGTTGTACTGTCTCCCCTGGCAGTCTTTTCAGCTGGTTATACTCTTCTATAATCAAGAAAAGGTTCTGTCTGACCACCCACCTGTCGAGGAAAACTTCGACGAACTGCTGGAAATCTGAGATGCTCGCATCAGGCAAGGTTTTGAACCAACTCTTCACTTGGCCTTGAAAAGAAAGAGAAAAAAGTCTAATACTAACATCTTCTTCATCAACTTCAAAAAGGTCTAGAAAAGTCTCAACATTCTGCACATGTTGCTCAGCGTTGACATTGTTACATTCACCGTCAAATCTCAGCAAATATAGGTAATAATTTGCAGGGAAAGCATGGAGAACAGAAGGTAAAACAAGAGGTTTATACCTATCGGGGACTATACAAGGTGTAGGAGTATATACAAGAGCTACGGGATCAGTTTGGTTTTCTTTAAGCTCATCACTCTGAAGAGAGTCATCATAAGATGTGGGAAAAGTAAGGAGGCCAGGATCAAAGGGAAACTCAGTATTTACACTTTTTGAATAAGTCGAGTGAAGATTTTGATCACCTTTATCATACAACAAATTCTGAAAAAATTTCAGGACAGCTTCAAGAACAACGAAGAAGTAATTTACAAGAAACCAGACTAGATCTTGAATACCATTCCACTTTGGATACCTAAACTTTGTGTAAGATCCTTCCATTTTCTTAGAGAAAGAGTTAGTCCTCCAGTGGAGTCTCTACATTGAGTCGGAGTCACCAGGTGAATGATTTCAGCTTTCTTATGTCTGATCGTTGTCCACCATCAACAATCAGATCTGAACTTGATACATGTACTGGGGCAAGACAATCCACAAGTCAAGTGTCACGTTCACAAGCTAGACCGGAGATTGACTGAAGCAGCGTTTATCTACTTCCGCTAATGCAAAGCAAAAGCGTTTCGAAGGCTACCTGGCATAACTTCAGGCTCCGTCTGTAGCTTATGAAACAAATAACACCAACAAGCAAACCATTTTCTTCCCCAGTATGGTCGCCACTATGTTATAGCCCAAATCCACCTTAGGCTGAAGGAAGGCGGGATTCAGGGTAACACCAAACCACGCTCAGTCTGGTAGCTAGCCCTACCAGAACAGGAGAGGGCTCTCTCCGGGTCAATCTCAGGAAAAATGTATCAATAGGGCTTGAGATGACTGAAATGAGTGCTAATTTTAGGCTAGGTATATTAATCAAGGAGTTTGGAATGATTTTTAGGGGTTTTTGTTGGAAAAAGGGAAAGGCAATTTTGGGCTTGGGGATGAGGCCAAATTCTTGCAGAGTTCAAGTTGGGGCAGGGAAGGCAATGGATTTGATGTCTTAGATTCAATGAATGGATAGAAAAGATCGCTGAGGTGCTGAAGAGGGCAAGAAGGTGCAAGGATCCTCTTCAAACAGAGGAAAACATATAAAACTAAACAAAAGTTTAAGGCAGAGCACCAACAAACTAATGAATTCTACCTTAGTTACTCATTTGTTTAATTCAGAAGCAAAGAGAAGGGAAATGGCATACATATAAAATTAATGAAACTTATAGATACATGGAGAAAAACATCATCAAAACTCAGAGCCACAAGGATCCCAACAAGTGCTGCAAAACTCTAGTCTTTCCTTTGCCAAAAATCTGAAGTGAATATACAATGAGGTGCCAAACTATTCCCAAAAGTCCAACCCTGAAAATGTCTCAGAAAATACAATATATAGACCATCCTAACCCCTTCCCATGCCTCTAGGGGTCGAGCTCATCCTTCTAGGAGTTGTTTCAACCAATTCTAAACAAGGAACTGAAATCTAGGCAATCAAACAACTTGCCTCTATATGGAAGGAAACTGATTCATTCATTTAATTTTCACTTTCTAGTGAATGAATCCTCTAGAACAAGTAAATATGTGCCAAAATTACATCATAGTCATCAAATTACATCAAGGTATATCAAAAATTACATCAAAAAGTGAAACTAGTCAAAACTGGGCGAAATTCTGAGCTGAAGGGTGAAAAATAGGCAAAAGTCCTCTATGTGCCGCGCCCAAAAACTCAATGCGTTGTGCCAATTTGAGCCTATTTTTGAGGCACTTACCGAAGTCCAAATTGAGCTCATGATAGCTCTTTGGAAAGCCCTATCTGTCTACTATCTAACCCAAGTGGAATTTCTAGATTTGGATGTCATTTTCTCCTCCAAAACGTCAATCTCCCAAGACTGGTTCCTGTGTGTGCAAAAGGTGGTAGAAAGGCCATTTTCAAGGTGTTTTTGACCCTTTAAACCACCCAGAACTTGATGAAATCCTTGGGAAATTCCTGAGCATGCATAAATTTTCATAAAAAATCCAAAAATGTAAATTTTTCCTCCATAAGATCTCCCAATCGTAAGCGCGCGCCAAGTGGCGCGACGCGTCGGGCAGGAAAATCTGTTTGTGACCAACAATTCAAAATTGACAAAATTTTCTCCAAATTTGCTGAAATTTGGACTGAAGGTCCTCCATCATGTGTCATGCTCAGCCAATGAAGCTTCGGCCAAGATTATGTCTTTTCACGCCTCCTCGATGCCTTCTTCATCTATGATGCCTGAGGTGAAAATGAAGAGCTTGGTGTCTTTGTCTTAGTTCGCCAAATGTGTCAAAGTCAAATGAGGGACTGTGGGAAGAATGGGCAGTGAGAATGATGGAGTTTTGTCAAGTGAATTTAAAGTGTAATACAGTCACTTGATTGTATGGGGATTTAGGAATCTAGGAATATTTGCAAATGATATGGGAGAGTATGGGGAATAGTAGGGTTTAGGAATAGGGAAAATGGGACAAGTGATATGATAATGTAAGAGAATCAAGGATTGACAATAATGATAGGATTATGAAGGGGAAAGGAATCACAATTGGGAAATGGAAACTTGGCACCAAAAATACAATTTCAACACACCAATTTCAAACCCTTGGAGCAGCCTTTGTCAAGAAGATGGAGTTTATGTTTAGACCATTCAAATTTTCGAACCAACCTTCGAAATCACACCAAACACCAGCAAGAGCGATTGTATCAACTTACTTGAACAAATAGGAGCGAAAGATTTGAAGTTGTTTGAAAATTTGGTGAAGAAATGATAATATTTGGCCTGTCGGCTCTGTGTGCCACGCACACACCCAGTGCACCGTGCCTCCTAGATGCGCCGCGCACATTGAGAAAATGCACTGTGGCAGGAGGCCCAGTGCGTCGCGTGGCCTATGTGCGCCGCGCACTTTCCCAATGCGCCGCACATGTGAACTCATCCATAATTCGGCTTTCCAAACTCTGTTTCACTTTTCCACAATATTCTTCACCATTTCTTCGGTTTCTTTCAGACTTTTGCTATGAAAATGGCTTATTGAAACACAAAAATGTCTTCCATACCATAGACTTTGATTTTGATTTGGCAAATCCTCTTTCTACTTTTGCAGACTTTGGCACTTTCACAAGAGAACTTTGTTTTTCTTGTTTCCTTTTGATTTGTTGAGCTGATGATGAGATTTTGCGCACTAAACCACCATAAATTCTGATAAATACTCTTCACTTGCTTTCACACCACGGATTTGAGCATCTTTGCAAATTTTGGAGAAGAAAGGCAACATTTTGATGTTTCATCCCAATGCGCGACGCAAGCAACCCAACGTGTAGTGCCTTTTTGCAGGAGGCTTCTAGAGGCCTTCCTAGTGTCTTAATGGGGCACCTGGATAGCTATTTGGAAAGATTATTGAGTCTACTTTCCAACCCAACTGGAATTTTTCAATTTGGAGTTCATTGGCCCTGTCAAAAATCAAATCTCCCAAGACTGGTCCAAATGAGAAGAATGAGGTTGACTCAAGGCAGAGTGCTGTTGCAGTCAACTTGTGAAGGTCTTACTCAACTCCAAATTGAGCTCATGATAGCTAATTGGAAAGATATTTGTGTCTAGTTATCATTTGACTCATAAAGCAAGTCATTTGGCCAAACAAGCTTGGAGAAATCTTGATTTTCCCAAGGTCACTTCAGAGGTGCATCAATTCTCATGAGGCAACAGTATTTTTGACATTTCTCTAAAACCATGACACCTGTGTAAAATGTGAAGGGTAGTTTTCTTCCTTGGCCTATTGTGGACAAAAATCTCTCTCATTTTCCCAAAATTCATCTTTTATTTCTCGGAAACATCATTGGAGTAAAACCTATCCCGATGTGTGGAACAAGGATTTGTCGAAATGAAGCGAAATGAAGGGGATTAGGGGCTTCTAAATTCTTGAGAAAATTTTGGAAAGTAGGGAGAGATGTTAGGAAGTAGGGGAAAGTGGAATTTCAGAGATTGAGTGAGGGAAAGTGGTCCAAAATGGAAAAACACAGGCCTAGCCTAGAAAATTGCCAAGTTGTAGCAAGAAACTAGGGTTTGTACGAAAATGAGGAATTTGGGGATCTTAGTGATGGGAAGTGTTTAATAGGGTAAATTAAGGATAGGGGAAGGTGTAACAAAATCAAGATAATTTTTGGCTGGAGATTTGACTATCCAAGTTATACTACTCCCTCCAAAACCCTAGGAGAGGGAAATGAACCTTACCTAGGCACAACCGAAGGAACACTGCAGGTGGACCCTTGGAATCTCGGGTATGATGAAGACAACCCATGTGAATGATGGTACACTCACCAATGGTGACATGGACTGACATTTGGACAACTTTGAAAGAAGTGAAAACAAACCCTAGACCTAATACCTAGTGACAAAATTTTACTTGAAGACTCACTAAAATGACAAAATTTGACCTTGAAACCTTAAAATCACGTTGTAATATCATGTTTGATCACTAGAGCAAGGTTGCAAAGGCCGAAATTAACAACTTCCATGGCATTAGTCTTTCTGAGGTCATTTACAATCAATTCACCTGTTTGCATATGCAAGTTCATTTTATCAATTAGAGGAATCTTCTTTACATCCACAGTCACATTAATAGTGTTGAAATTGCTGGAAGGACAAATTGACATATCTGTAGGATGTGAGAGGGCAATTATAAACTGATATTTTTCAATATCCATCACAATTAACAACCTTGTTTGTTCATTAGTAACTTGATGTTCAACTTGGGCATCCAACTTGGCCTTCATCTTCTGATTTCTTTCTTCAATTTGAGAAAACACTGGTTTAATCATGGGTACCTGTTCATGAGAAGCTTCATGATTCCTAGGTGAGGCAGGAGCATTTTAATCTTCTCCCAAATGCAAAGAAAAAACAGGAGCAGTAGATGCAGGCTCTTCAACAATTTTTTTTCTCTTCATGGCTCCCTTCTCCTCATCATCTAGATCAATCACCATTTCCTTAGTTCTTTTAACTGTTTTCTCTGCTATAATAGGAGTCTGAATATTAGCATCTACTGAGTTCTTCACATCTTTACATGCTAACTTCTCTAGTTCTGGCCTTCTTTCATGAACAAAAGTAGAATATCCATTTTGAATCCTTCTATTTGAAATAACACTGCATGTTTCATAAGCCCAACTTTGTCCTAATAACATCTACCTGTCATCTAATATTTTTGTCACTTCATCAAATGCCTGTCTCATATTTACTATGAAAGGGCCTACAACCATGGGCAACTTGTACATCTGACCTTTTTTCATAGAAAAAAATGAACCTGGTCAACATTTAGACTCTGTCTAATGAATTCTAAAGAAAAAAGCCTCATGGGCACAAAACTCGGGAGTCTGTAAGGCTCAACACTTGCTACATATAGCCTTTTTTCAGAATATTCCTAAAAAACAAACCAATCTCCATATTTACAATTGTTTCCTAAATGCAAAAACTCCTAAGATTTAGGTAGGAAACAGGGAGGAGGACTTCCTTTCAATATTTTGTATGCAGTGGGCATGAAATAACTAGCAAAATCAAATAACCTAGCCTCATTTTGTTCCCTTCTAACCATATCTGTCCAGAAAATCACTGACTGTCCTCTTTTATTTGCATCCATAATATTTAGCCCTAAATGCATGAACTCCTCCACATTTTGGTATAAGAAAAAATATACAATTAATGAGGGAAAATTAAAAGAACGTGTTAATGAGAGGCTCATCAGCTGTGAGTTGACTGCTTCCTGCCAATAAGATGGAATATCCAACACCATTCCTGGCTTCATCATCATGGAAAACATTCCTAGAACTGATTTGTCCACTGCATTATCATCGTCCTTACCCAGAATTTTTGCAATATGACTCAAAACTGGACGAGTGTCAGCATCAAAAACCCCCATATCAAACAGCTTGCAATCTGGCTGAAACTGCTTCATGTTAGGCTTCAAATGAAACATGAACTGATTGAATTCTTCCCCTGCAAGATTGTCATATTACTAAACCAGTGAATCGTCAGAAAATTGAATGCAGGGCTCCGACTCAGGATAGCATAGGGCTTGCTGGATTAATAGAGTAGACACCTCCAAAACATTTTCTCATTGGGAATTCATGACAAATAATTTCCCTGGATACATAACCAATACTAGCCAATAAATTAATTTAGGGAAAAGGTGAGTTTTAGGGATGCATGCAGATAAGGCTCCGGACTTGATCATGGCATAATATATAGGAGAGGCATTAGCATTCAAGACAAATTGTTGGTAAAAGGGGAGATGAATTACTAAACAGAGGTTATCTTGGATATCCCTCTCATTATCCATGAGAGGGACATTGCTGGTGGAACCTGACAGGGATGACCTTTTAGCCATGGTTAAAAGCTTACATGGAAATTTTTTTATAGGGTGGTCAGATTTTGAAGGTGGCGGAGAGTTCAAATGAGGTGCAGCGCAGCAATTCACAACTAAATTTGTGATCCAGGTGGATATTGGTGGTCACCTGCCTATTCCACTTGGGGCCCCACCATTGTCTCTTTCAGTTTTGGCTCAACTTACTATTTTTAGCAGTTTTTCAGGTCCTGAACTTCCGGAGCCGTTTTGAGGCCCTAAACAACGTTTTTTAAGAAAACAAAGAGCAATTTTGCTCCCCGTTTTCCCAAAAAACATCGTTTAGGGCCTCAAAACGGCTTCGGAAGTTCAAGACCCGAAAAACTGCTAAAAATAGTAAGTTGAGCCGAAACTGAAAAACTGAAAGAGACAATGGTGGGGCCCCAAGTGGAATAGGCAGGCGACCACCAATATCCACCTGGATCAATTTGAAAAATAGACCGAAAATCCTTTAAATAGGTGGCGCGGGTTTTGAATTGAATGCTGACAACACGCGCCAGCAACTGCTTGATGTGGAAGACAACTGGGACCAAATTAGCTTCCTATGTCACTGCGGGGGCTCTCGGAGTACAGAGGAAAAATAGGGCTGGTCCCCCCGCATTAGATCTCCACCGTTGATCTATGTTTTCCCCCCAGTCAACCCAGTCAACTGCGAATGTACTCCCTATGATATCTATTGCGCTAGTTGTGCCCGTGGGTTGGGCTTTTTGATAGAGATTTTAACGATCAACACTTTCCCCCCAACAAACCAATCATTATTTAACCTTTAATGTGAACCCACATTATAAAGTTTAAATATTTAAACTTAAACTTTAATGAACATCAATATTTTTTATGCTAAAGTATAAGGCTTCAATACTTTAACATATTTTCCCACATTTTATATTTTTATTTTTTCAAATATTTGTAAGATAAAAGGATACTACTCTGATCCACAACAATGAGCATTCACCCTTATCTATTTCAGGAGGTTTCTGCACCTAAGGAGAAGATTGCACTACGGAGTGAAGAGAGGGACAACTCAGTCCACTCATATATACAGTCCACTTTAGATTTTGATGTCTCACTACATGGAGGCATTCCACCTGGGAGGCCACCAAATCTAGAGTTGATGAGAGACATCTTGTCTTTGGGTTCACCACTCTTGGATTTTGGAGAGGTGAAGAGTTTGGAGGAAGACTTTGGCATGGGGGATGTCAAAGTAGCAGGAAACATCAAAAGGAGAGCTTCACATGCCAGATCATTATTGATGTCTCTTGGGAGGATTGATCCATATTGGAGGTCTCAAATCTTGGTAGAGTACTCCAAGGATCTTGTTGCTTGCATGATTCTTGATGACCCAGATGGAGATGACAGATTTATGGTGGATGACATGGTCATCTATTCTTATGGCAGAGTCTTCTTGACTAGAGCTTCTAGTCTTAAGGAGAAGCTGTTACCTGCAACACGTGAGGACTTCCTTTCCATGCATTATGGTGCATATGATCAAGAGGAGGTCACAACCACTTCCCTACTCATTGGAAATGAGGGAGGAATTCCAGTTGATCCATTTCAGCTCAAGATCTCAAGTACAAGATGGAGGAGGTATAATTTCACATTTTGCATTGTACTTCTTTTCCTTGTTTGAGCAGCATGATGTATCAAGAAGAATTATCCCTTCTTGCATATTTTATGATGATGTACTTGTAGCATTGATTTTGGCTACCTTATTGGTGGTTTGTGGGGGAAGCGACATGATTCTTGGTGTGCACCATTGACACCACATTGTATGTTCATGTTTCCATCTTATGAGATGACTATGGTAGCAAACAAGTGGCTGGTGAGGCACTTGTTATTTTTTGTTTTTAGGCAGGCATGGAATGCACTGCACTGGTTCCTTGTGTTGAAATTTTATTCACTCTTCAGTTGACATTTGGCAGCTTGTTTTCATAGTATTTTTCTTCCATATATTGTTGATATGTTTGTAATCATGGGAAGCTTTGTTTGGAGAGCGGAATTTGAGATGGAGATGTCCATTGGGGGTATGATTCTCCATATTTTACATGTTTTATGTTTCAGGAGAAACAATGGGCACACCATGATTTCCACAACACACCTCTTTCATTCATGTAGGAGGAGCAATTAGGAGAACTTGCATTCTTGGAGGAGGTACTTCATGGTTGACTTATCTTGTGGGGTAGCTTGGGCCATTTTTGAAGGGAATAACATTGCAACCCAATAATAGAAACCCCCCCATACTTACCATAAATGGAGATAGAAACTACTTGGATGGGAAAATATAAACCCTCCATTCAACCCCAACACATTGCATAAAACTAGGGTTGCATATTTCTTTGATGAGCTACCTAGAATGGCTCATTTCATTTGGATGATAGCATGGGTGAATGGGTCACTCATTCGAAATGAGATTTCCCATGTGTATCATTACTCCTACTTGAGGAGGCCATGAGACAACAATAAGGTTTCCACTTACACCTTCCACCTTTTCACGATGTGAGCCATATGGTCATGCATCTTTGGGAGGAGACATTGGAGGGTAGATTTGTTGCAGATTATCTTGAGCAGTGGTGGGGACTATTGATGAGGAGGCCACAAGAAGAGGAAGGGAGGATTTTTTCTCTCTCTATACAATTGCTTGAGGACAAGTAACATTTTTTAGGGGAGTACTATAATGTTCCCAATTTTTAGCCTCAAGCTAAAAGGAACTTTATAGTTAGCAATAGATGAATAAAATGGGTAGGGAGGCCCATTAACCTCTTTAGAAGGAAAAATAACATCCCTCATGTGAAAAGGGGAAGAATAAGTAGCTGGATTCAACACCTACAGGTGTGAACATGATTAGATTGTGTTGATTCAGTCATATTTGACCAAGTCCACATGCATTGTCTAGATACATTGTATCTCCATGATGGACAACACAGTTCTAATGGAGGACAAATTGCATAGGCTAGGTGGAACATATGGATGGGACCCATTGTGGAGAGGATCACTTGATATATATGGATAGGAGGACAACCATTGTATTCATGCTTAGATTATTATTTTCTTTGGTCTGTTGAGACTTTGCTTCCTCTTGTTGTTTAGCAGGGTTGCAGTGCTGTTTAGCACAAGGATGTTCCTGGTCGGGAATCCCTACCTCATCCTCAGGGAAGGAGATGTTATTTGGGATACATTTCCTCATTCCAAAATTTTTTCCAAGCTACCTCCTTCAGCTATAGCGTAGTTTCTATTTGGTGCTGGGTTGTGTTGCAGGGTGCAGCAAAGGAGGATCTCTTAGAGTCATTTCCGGGCTTGTTTTTCAGTGGAGAGTTTGTATATTCATTGGAGGATCAATAAGAAGGAATCCTGGGCATATTTTCATATATTTGGCATCAGTCCAACCATCCACCATCCCTCACAGCGTAGTTTCATTCCATATCTTTGTTATTTTCAGAGGCAGTTGCTAGGAGGGTTCATTGAGCTCATCAGGAGAGTCTATTTCTGAGTAGGGGGATCAACCTTATAATTAGAAATACCATTGGAGGAGGAAATCTGTATTTCAGATCTGTCATAGCCTCATTTTATATCAGATCCAGTTTTCAGTGGCACATTAACCCCAGGGTTATTTGTCACATTGTATGTTTTCCGGCATTTCTAGCAATCCTCTCCCGGCTGGCTAGAAATTTTGTATTGGAGCCCATATATCCATTATTGGGCATTTATTTTGTTTCCTTCATAAATATTTCATGTATGTACATTTTTAGCAGTAGCTACACTAATATAGACTACGTAGTCACTACTCTCCGACATTCTATATAGTTGTAGCATCTCATGTATCTATTGCTTTGATCATTGGAGACTTGTTCTTATGCCTTGGGTGGCATGTGCCTCATGATATTCCGTACATTGTTGCTGATCCATTAATAGAATGAGGGTTGAATATTGTTCTCTCTCATGACATGATCATATTTTCTATGTTTACAATATTGTGTTCATGTATTGTTGTAGCTCCAACTTTGGAATATCTTAAGATATTCTCATTGTTGTAGATTTTCCCTATTTTGGGATTTTACAGGACTGTCATGTTGGGGCTTGTGGTGGAAATTTATCTTGATATGCTATCACGCAAAAGAAACTCCGTGCCAGTTACTTTTGGCCTACTATTTTTGGAGATTGTATCCTCACAGTCATAAGTTGTCATGCATGCCAAATTTTTATCGTAAGATCTACAAACCGCTAGCGCCAATGCATCTTGTTGTCTCTGCGGGATCATTTATGAAATGGGGTATTGAATTCATGACCTGTAACGCTCGTTCGTCTCGGGGGCATGGTTATATTATTGTCACAGTCAATTATTTTACCAAATGGGCCGAAGAGATGCCTACATTCAACAACACAGGACAGACAACTGCATTGTTTTTCTTTAATCATGTTATTGCACGGTTTGGGGTCCCGCAAGCTATATTTATGGATGATGGGAATCATTTTCGAAACCATATGATGTTTGAATTGACTACCAAGTTAGGATTGTTGCATGATAATTCTACTCCTTATTATCCACAATCAAATGGATAATTTGAGGCTATTAAAAAAATTCTTAAACGAATGCTTCAACGAATGATAGGAGTCCATAAAAGGAACTGGAATTTGATCCTGTACTCCTCCTTGTGGGTGTATCGAACCTCAGTGAGAAATGTAACCTGATTTAATCCTTTTCAATTGGTGTATGGTCTGGAAGCTATCTTACCAATCTAATGTGAAATATCATCATTAAAACTTGCAATAGACTTGTTACATGACACCTCAGTAGAAGAAGCGTGTCTCCTTAACCTCATCCATCTTGATGAAACATGTCGTGAAACCAAATTGGCCAAAAAAGCGCATAAGAGACATATAAAGCTGCAATACGACAAAAATTTCTAGCCTCGCATCTACTCAGAGGGTGACTTGGTCCTCCTTTATGATCAAGAAGCTGATGTAATAGGTATAGGGAAATTCGAGCCATTATGGCATGGCCCCTATATTGTCAAAATATTTCTTGCTAAGGGAACCTATGAGTCACTTGATTATGATGGGATTCCATTGGCACAACCTAGAAATGGGTTGTATCTTAAACGTTACTATGCTTAACCATGAGCGTACTAATTTTTTGTATTATATTATATATATGTTGTTGATTTGCATTCACTATATTAATTTGTTTTTAGATTTTTCTTGACGTTAGTAATCCCCTTTACATTTCATCGCAAATGTCTAAATCTTTGAAACCAATTTTTGGATATGCTGATGGTGCTAGTCATAGTACGCTGAATCTATCCTCTGCAGCGTGGGCCATTTTCACTCCGAACGATGAGTTATTGAGTTTTCAAGGGATTTGTATTGGTAGATCTACGAACAATATCCCTGAGTATAGTGCGTTGATCAAACCTCTCTCTGATGTGATTTCATTTGGTATTAACCACATAATCGTAAGGTTAGACTCACAACTTGTGGTATTAGAACTTACTAGTGTTTATATTGTTAGAAATCCAACATTTATTATATTGTTCCTAAGAGTTCGAATTTTGGAAAGACATTTTGATTTTGTTCAATATCAACACATTTCCAGAACTTTGAACACATTGACTAATTCATTAGCTAATCAAGTTTTAGATGAACATTTGCAACATAGGTAAAGAAAACATTCACATCATTGAATAGGATTACACAATAAACACAGGAAAAAATCTGATATCATATAGATAGATAGTTATAGGTTTCTAAAACATTTGTGCCCAAGACACATTGGTCATATAACCTCAAAATGTATGCAAAATATCATAAGTAAACTAGTGGTGCTCATGGTAACATGCTATAGATCTATCAATCCTACGGACTAACCGCTTCTAATGGTTAGGAACCCCAAATAGTGTGTTGCTGTAGTCGCATGGGAAGCTCTTCGATCCAGCAATCCAGATTTCTGAAGGTCAATCCCTCTATGTGCTGCTAAAGCTCAACTAGAGTCTCAGCCATATCAAGGTCCTGAAGGATTGCTCTCCCGACAGCCCTCTTTGTTGGTGCATCTACTTTGCACTCTGGTTCCTCTACTGGTTGAGCACGACCAATATCTGCATTACATCAAAAATTTAGTTTAGTCTTGGGAAAACATCAAAATATGAAAACATTGTATAAACCTTATGAAAATAAAAAAACATGCTCAAAACATTCTTACCTATTGCACCCCACTAAGCACCTTTTGGTAATACTAAATATGGATCTCCTCGAAAGTCAACACTTGCATATGCGTATTCATCGATGGCGACAATCTGTTGCTGGAACTAGGCGAACAATGCAGTAGAGAACACAATGGTCGATTGGCCTGCATGCCAACCCATGATTTCTACCCATCTCTGCATTCAAGGATCTCTAGGACTAGTTATATCCAGTGTCACATGTTGTGGCTGCATCAGTGGAATCTGTTCCAAAGCGAAGGAGATAAGGATTGAACCATAACTGAAATTTTTCTTCCTTCCTCCCTTTTGTTTTTTCAATTTTTCCTTTATCTGAGATAAAATAGCTTTAGACTAGTTGAAGATTGTTGGCTCTAAGCACTCTAGCATGTACTGCATATACGATCTATTCACTACATTTAGTGTAATGGTGCCAACAAGTTTAGTGATTGTGAAAAGGATAGTTCTCAAAGGCAAATCTCTGACATCTAGGATGTTTATTTTTCCATCTTTGCTAGATTCTACCCCTGGATAGTAGTACTATAGAATATAATCCCTCACTGTCTCTCCTCCAATGGTATACCTTGAGAGTGAAATGGGAAAACCTCTCCTTGACAAACCTATGAGAAAATACACATCCTCAACTGTTATGGGAACCAATTTTTTCTTAATGTGAAATGCCTCTATCGCCGGATCCCATGCTCGAACTAAGAACTCCAAGAGTTCTATTTTTTGCCTTATTCTCGAAAATTTGAAGTACTTAAACAGTCCACAGTCTCTTATTGCTCTTACAATACCTGGATCATTCAAGGCAATCATAGCTTGTTCTTCATGTTCTCTTTCCCTCCATGTAATCATCATTATAATCCGACGGAAACCTAAAATAAAACCATAAGATCCATTAGATTCCATTCATTGTAAAAAAATAGGCAAATTTTTGGCACAACATGAAATCAAAAACTTGAACTGTGCCTAACACACTCTCTGGGTTGAGACAGTGCATTGCACATGCAAGTACCCTTCACTGTACCTGCTATGCAACGCAAGTTTCGACATTCAGGGGTGCATTTCCCTCATCTTGGGTAGAATTTACCCTAGGGGCCTTAAAACCCTAAAAATTTGCAGAAATTGGAGAATAAATGAATACCAAGGGAAAGAGGAGGTTCATGGTACTAACTTGGATCAAACGACAATGTAATTCATCCATAGAAATGACCGCAATCAACGACTGAATTTCGGGGGAAAAATCAAGTTCAGAGCTCCAAAATGCAAATGGTAACTATGGAATGATGAAAATTAATAGTGAAACTACTTTTAATAGTCATTTAATTATTTGAAAATTACATTTATTGCTATGGCTATATTTTTATTATGTTTTTATCATGAAACAGGTATTTTTAATCCATTTGATGTTCTTTTGAACAGGAAATACAACTGATGAACATATTAGTCATGCATATTTATTCAAAGAATGACTTGACCACAAAGCATACTTTTCCTCCTTATTTTTCGAGCTTTGTTTAAAACTAAAAAGGATTTGAAGTGCACTTTTATCTCTTTTTCGATTTTCTATAATAGCGAAAAAGGAACCCCTAGAGTCTTCTTTCAACTCTTTTCAAACTTCGATAATGTGAAAAGATTGTGAGCACTTGTCTTTTCGAGCTCCTTAAAGTAAATGAATCGATATCTACTCAGTATAAGTTTAACCCTTTTCTGGACTGAGATGGATTATTTACGAAAAAGGAATACCTTGGTTAAACATGACCAAAGACGTTCTCTCAGATATTATTTTACACTTTTTTGGGGCTGAGTGACAAATTTATGAAAAAGTACTTATGGATTTCTCTTTCATCCTCTTTTTCAGAATCTCTAAATATGAAAAAGGACCAGGCTATCACAGTCGTTAAGCTCGTTAAAACATAAAATAGTGGCAGGCTTGTCGATCATGGCAAGAATCGAGTTTCATTCATTGCTAGACTCGTTAAATTATTAAATAGTGATACTTTATTCGCCCAAAGGGTTGAATTATAGATCAAGCAAATGTTATCCTCCTCAAGCTTGTTAAAAAATAAAGAGGTACTAGTCGACAAAAGACTGGGGAAAATTTGGGAAAAATGAGCAAGAATTTCTTTATGGTAGCAAGTCGCTCTTGAACATGACACTTATTTCACTCCATGTCCATGACCGTTTGGGTTGGATAATCATCTTGATGGTTCATTCACACCTATGGTTCATCATACCTTCACTTCAGTTTTGGGTCAATGCTACCAACTCATTACAGTGTCGCTGATATGTTTAAGAGAAGTCATCCAGTGATTAAAAACTCATCCTTCTGCAATACTCATAAACCTTCATTCTCATCACTGTCATCCCTGAAAATTTCTATATCAAGTCATACCCTTGTCTCCGAAACTAGTAACTACTATTTTGCAATAAGGTGACTTCCTGTCGACGACAAATCAATATCCAGGAAGTTCACTTAGAAACATCAGATTCCAGTACCATGAGGCTTGTTACAACATCGACGAGATCCTCACTTCTGGACCTTTGACCGAAAGATTTTGTTTGGCATTCGAAATAAAATCATCTATTCTTGGCTTATGAAATGTACTGCAGTACCTTGAGAACCATTTACATTAATGATGATTCTCTCGCGTTTTTTCAAAACACACATCATTGGTTGGTAATAAAATGATGACTTTCCATGTTCGACTAAAAATCATATATTCGCCTGGCTAGACTTGTATTCGAATGATTGAGTGAATGAGATAAGAAGATCCTAGATATAGTTTCATCCATCTGGGCTGAGATTTCAGGATTTTTATACACATCATCTGTACGGTGACCTTACATACAGATTGTCATCCAAACATGGGCCTATATATGTAGGCATGTCTGCATCTAGGCAACATTCTAATGAAGATGACTTTCTGAATTATGTACATGATTAGATTGTTTTATGTACTGAATATGGGAATGCGTACCCTTGGAAATTATGATCAAAGAGGATATATCATGATTTAATTCATTGTGAGATTGATGCAGGTGACCAATCCACTTCATCTCCAGCCCATCACAGTGTAAAGCATCTCAATCAAATGTTCTTATTATTCGGATCTCATGCTTTAGGGGGGAATTGTTATAGGTCAATTTGGGCACCATTCCCAATGACCTGGTTAACTGGAAATCATCTCCAGGACCAATTATTAAGGGTCTATCATTCCCTATCATTTCAGTTGCTACATGCCCTAAGACAAGAAAAAAGACAAATCAAGCAAGACTTTCATCAAGCAAAGGTTTCCAAGGTTTGAAGCTTATTATATAGCATATGAGAGCTCACCAACATAGGCTCTAAGGGGCCTAAGTGCATTGCGTATGTAGGTATCCCCATGCAAGGCTGCTCTTCAAAGCACTTCCCGACATTTAGAGGTGCATTGGTCACATTGGGAGCGAAATTATCATTGTTCCGGAATCTCTACTTGGCTAGTGCCTTCTAGAAGAGTTCACATTTTTCAAGCTTCGAATCCAAGTGTCCATTTGACATCTACATGATTGGGAACATGTCTTGCCTATCATTGGAAAGTGATTTCTTGCAAAAAAACCTACAATTCATCTATAAATTGAGCACATATCTGAGTGCTTGAGAAGGAACAATTTGAGTAGAGAAATGCTGGATAATTTTCAATTGAGAACTAGATTTGTGTAGCTGTTTCTGGATATATTTATACTGTGATGAAGTTTGGGGGTGTTTCTGGAAGGGTCACTTCAAATTAGTCATCTGGTTGTAACCTCTCCTTCTATCATCAATAAAGAATACAAATTATTTTTCCCTATATGCATCTGTATTGGCTTTGATTTTCCATATTGCAAGATCTTAGTTGATGTATATGGTTTATGATTTACTGATTTAGAAAAATAACTTGAATAGATATCTATATTATTGCATCTTCTGCTATGTCAGTGTTCTTTCTTGCAGGAAGAATTCCACACAAACCGCTTGAATTTGAAGCTGTAAGGGAAGCGACAGAAGGAGCCATTTAGAAGCGCTTGGATCACAAGTAACTTTCTAATCCTCTATATGTGCCTATTCTTAGTTAGGAGAAATAGTCATATAGTCTTTCACCTGTTTTTCTAGGCTAGCACCTATCTAAGGAAGCATGATTTATCTGTAATTCACAATTCTGGCCCAACAGATATCACATTAATTTGGGGCATTCTACAACTTATCACCCTCAAGGTAATGGGTTGGCTAAATCCTCAAATCAAATTTCGATAAAAATCATTAAAAATTTGTTGGAAGAAAATAAGGAATCATGGCACAACAAAATGGTACATGCACTATGGGTAGATAGATTGAAAAATAAGAAGTCAATTGATATGTCACCATATTAGCTAGTCTATGGAATAGATGCAGTATTCCCAATAGCTTTGAGAATGCTAGTAATGAAGCTCATTCAAGAAGTACAATCTAAATAGAATGATATATAGAGAAGAATAAGCTAAACCATTCAGATGTAGCAATCTAAAAAAAGAGTATACAATAGAACACAGTTGGTACAAGAAAACATCATGAAAATATTTGATAAAAGGACCAAAGAAAATGATTTTTACATTGGAGACAAAGTAGTAAAGTGAGATTATAGAAGAGAGGACAAAGGTAAGCATGGAAATTTTGATAACCTATAGAAAGGTCCATATATCATTCATTCCGCAAGGGGTAATAATGCATTCTTCCTACAAGAGATGGATGGAAGAGAATTCTTTTGGGGTCCTGTAAATGAGAGGATGATGAAACATTATTTCAGTTAAGAATCTCAATTGGAATTTTCTTCATTGTACATAACATTTCCTAAGCAAAATTTCAAACAAGATACTGGACCAGGTTGAGGCCCGAAGTGAAGGCCATAAGCCTAGTCTGATAAAACAAAATAGAAAAAAGAAAAAAAGAGAGAAAGGAAATGAAGAAAAGAGGGCAGGTAAAAAAGGAAAAAGGTAAGCCCCATATAAAAAAATGAATATTTCTGAAAGTGTTGCACATTTAAATGCCACTCCCTTTAGTTTAGTTTACTTTTTGCAAATAATATTGTGTGAAAATTTTTCAAAGAATGCCACAATTCATGATGATCAAACTGCTTAAACATGATTCATTCATGTTTTGAATTTTTGCTGATAAGTTAGAAATGAAAATTTTCCAAATTTTTTAATCTTGGGTTATCGATAGGTAGGTAGAAAATTACATTGGTTCAAAAGCCTAATCTGAACCAGTAGGAGAAATAAGGGATAGGTGGTAAGTTAGAGGTTTAAAAGGAAAAATGATGTCATGGTTTGCAAGTCTAAATGCACCTCAGAAAGAAAGAAAAATTATTTAAATCATAGATTGGCTAGGTATGTACATAGAAGAGCTCTTAACACTGGAGGATGTACAAAGTTTTCAATTTCAGATTGTTGATTCATGCTCAAGAACAAGTGTTTCAGACCTCACGTTTAAAGTAAGCATGGATTTTAGTTTTTAAAGGTCACAGTCATAAAATTTGTAGCAAATCACGATGACAGAGTAGAAATAAGCCAAATAAACTGGGCTACAGGTCTACAAAGTTCTTGACACCTCCTAAAGGAGACGTCCTCCCCAGTTGGAGCCATTGTTAGACTTCCGTATTTTTACAGTATCACCAGATGACTACTTATTCCTTATATTCTTCATGCTAAAATTAATATTCCATTTATTATCAATTATTTTTAGAAAATGAAACGAGATCCTCGATGACAAAGAGGTCAAATAATCCCATCTACCATTTGATTCATCTAAAAGAGGAAAAAAAAAATCTGATTAAGTGTAGTGAAAAGCCAAATCTCACTGGCTTCATTATTTTTCATTTACCATCTCCCTTACCTTCCATTTTATGTTCTCTGATAAATCCTATGCTTTGAAATCCCATTTTTAAACCCTAATCCCTTCATTTTAAACATTTTCCCCTTCTTAAACCCCTTTCTCAATCTAAAACCCCATTCCCATTGCTAATATCCTTTCCCCTTCACTCATTCCCCTTCTTTCATTAAAAACAATGTAAAACCAAATTTTACATTGTTTTTAAATAATTTTCATCTTTCAAGTCCCACTTTAAATAAACTCTGTTTATTTCCCGACCTCGTTATATTAAAACCCCGAATATTCTTTATATTAAAGAATTTTCTTTAAAAACCTTTTCCTCTACGTTACTATATCCTTGGGCCCTACTGTACGTTACTACTTGTTAAAAATATTAAAACCCACATTGATATTAACCTTGTCCCCACTTTATATTTAAACCCATATTTCCATTAAATCCTAGTTTCACCTATCATCCAAACCCACTATCGGCTTGTCCCCTGACCACCGTTTGATCTTCACCCCCTAATCCGACGGCCACCACTACATATCGCACTCCCAACTGCCCGATTTTTAAACACCATGTGGGGTTGTGAAATGGGCGGTTTTGCAACCCTCCCATCTACCACACATCACTCCTGTGCTTCATTGCATCCCCTCAAAATAAAACACCTAACCGCTTAGGCACTATGTAATAAATCGGCTTATCACAGTAGTTCGGGAGCTTATCGCAATAGCACAGAGTTTCAACATATGTTTAAATGGTTAGTGGTTGCATTTTTAAAATACCTGGAAGCCATTTCTAGATGAAGAAATTGAAAAACCTCCTCTTTCCAGACTCCTTCCACAGTCTTCCTAAGTTCCTTCAAGCCATATCACCCTCCCTATAGACCTGTGTTTTAAATTAACGAATTGTTTTTGCATTTTGCAGGTGATTAGCATAATAGATTAATAGGATAAATAAATCTTGGTTCTAGTTCCCAAAGACTTCTTTAATCCATACCTTCTAGATTTCAATTTAAAAGCCTTATTCGACATAATATTGCAAGCAGAAGCATTTAAAAGGGCGATAATGATTATCAGTGATTATACATTCACTCCAACAACAACAAAGATTATCCAAACTAGAAGGACAGTGAAAAGTATAAGAAGAAGACGAAGAAGTCAGGGTAAAGGAGCAGACAGGTTAAAAATGAAAGACAAAGTTAAAAAATAGAATTAAGGAAAAGACAGTGAAAGGTAAAAATTTCACTGTGACAATGAAAAGTAAAAGAAGTAAACAGTGCAATCAATGATAAAAGGTGAAAATAGATGAAAGGAAAAAAAGAAAGGTTAAATATGAAAATGGATTAAGGACACAATTAAAGGATAGAGTAAAGAAGAAAGTAGATAAAACAGTAAGGTAAAGAAACAATTTATAATGACAACAAAGACAGTAAAGAGATTATACAGATCAGGATAGCATAAATTTTAAGGAAAAATCAGAGAACAAATCAATGAAGGAAGAAAAAGCTAGATGCTGGCCACCTACAGCTTAATTTGTATTTAGCGAAAGCTACCACAGTTAATATTACAGTCAAAGATATTTTAGCATCAATTCATATGTTATTATAAAATTTACTTTTGCATGCAGTTGGTCAAAGATATTTTTAAAGTTAGCTCAATAGTTAATTTCAAGTTATTGTTACATTAGGTCTATTAGAGATATTTTTGGCTTGGGCCTTGCACGGTCTCAATTGTCAAAACTTTATTTACTTTGTAGTAATTGCAGTCTGTCACCTTAGATTAGGGCGACCACCTCAGTTGTAGTCAAATACTCCATGTATTTTTCATTATGAGTGTTGGTTGTTTTTTTTGGTTGGACTTTGTTTAGACTCTGAGTAGCAAAGGTTATTGGATTGGAGCACTGTAACTATTTTTAAGCTGGACGTCAGTAATACAAGCACTTTCACAGGATCCTGGAGCTATGTTAATGGCTATGTTATCCCTTTTATGCTAATGTATTCCCTTTGTTTTTCCATACTGTACATACATTTCTCTAATAGAAAAACATAAATTTTATATTAAGATATGCTGCTTGAGCACCTTAACTTTGTTTTTTACTGTTATCTTACTGTTTTCCTCTGAAAGTATGAATAAAGAATTCTTAAATTCTCTTTAGTGTGGCTGGATTGTTGTCTTGAGGTTTTCTTTGTGAAGTATAGCTAAGGAATTCTTAAATGCTCTTAACTTTAACCAAACTGTTATCTTAAGGCTTTCTCTAAAGTTTAGTTAAAGAATTCTTAACTACTCTTTAATTTCATTGAATTTTTATCTTGAATGTTTTTTCTCTAAAGGACATGGATGCAGAATTCAGAGATTGTCTACTCTGCATTTACGTTGAAGTATAGTTAAAGGATTCTTAATTTCCCTTTAGTTTTTACTGAACTCACAAGTTTTTTTCCATCTCATATTCATATTTCCATAGAGATCCAATTGACATAGTTAAATTTCCCTGTGAAAACCCTTGAAAATTTGATGTACAACTCAACCCTTTTATGACTCCATAGCCCAATGGAATAATCTTCCCACATTTTATATATCCAACCAAAAATACAATCAATCAAACAATCAAAAAATCAAAGAAACAACCCCAATATTTATAATTACCCTAAAATCAAAAGAATATAATCATAAAGCTAAATAAGTTAATCATAAATACAGAGGGAGCCCTATTTGAGCCCAGGAAGGCTAGGTCCTGGAGTCCAAAGTGGTTTGATGTGGTTCCCTTCTATTTTTTCTTGTCAATATTACAAATTATAGGTAGTTAACGGTATTGAGAATATCTAAGCCTAAAAAAGAACATTTTGAAGATATATATGTGTAATTTACTTGTATAATTGCATTATATCTATTTTTTAGATTATCTATGCTATATTATTGTTTATCTCTACATTTTCATTGTGAAGAAATGAAATTGGGTTCTTAAGATGATTAATGAATGGTAAAGTAGAAAAACACAGTGTGCACGATAGTTAAGTATATTTGTTGAAAAACATTCATATATTTAGCATGCTGGCTTGGTGAAGCTCTGTATAAGTCTTAAGTCAGGATAAGTCGTAAAGCCACATTCCATAGTCCCTCTATATGTAGAAACCTAGTTCTATCATCCCCTAATATTTCCTCGGGTGAGATTTTGGTTTTCACTATAGATCATTCCCGAAAGGGCCAATAATCGAGGGTTTTGTTGGTTCAGGACTGAGATCTGATTGAGGGATATGTGGATGTGGCATCCGACCAGAAAAGAGATTCAAGATTTGGTATCTCTGAAAGAGCAAGAATTTGTTGTACAAGAAAAAATGAATCTACACTTTTCAACTCAAAAGTGTTTGTAGAAATATATTTTCATAGATCAACACGAGATCATCTTCTCACTAACGAGCTACACAAGTGGCTATCAAGAATAGCTAATAATATGACCCGTTTCAAGAATGAAAACCCTACTGCATGGAACCCGAAGCTAGTTAAGAAAATTAAGGAGACTGCTAACAAGATCTCAAAGATTTTTAACTATTGGATTGATAGTAGTCTTGGAGGCTTTATTACTGAGTTCACGATTGATACATCTATATCCTACAGTGAAGCTGAGCAATTATTTTTCAAAGGTTTGCGAGGTAAGTACTTAAATGCTTTAAATCTCTTGATTAATATGTTGTTATGTGAAAAGGGTATATTGTGACGCATTTAGATTGATTTTTGAAGGGAGTAAATTTGCAACCACCCAAAGCGGAAAAATATTATGAGTAGATTGAGATAATTTTATTGAAACTGGTTTCAGTCCATTTTTGTGCGAATCTAGAATTGAGGAAGAACAAACTAAACCTACAACCCCTAGAAGTGCGTTGCAGATATAATTTGGAGATCATGAGGGCACCTCTAGGATTCCCCCTCTCGCTACTCCCATCATGCTGCATCCCCATCCCCATAGTGTCCCTCCACTTCCACCTCCACCTCCCCTGTTTAACATGGCTCAAATAACGAAGATGCCTGTTTTGAAGGGTTGTGCATCAGAGGATCCCGAGAATTTTTTTGTTGTTGCAGAAGCAGTAAGGATATTGCAATAACTCATTAATCAGGATATGAAGAAAGCTCAGCTTGTCATAGAACTGCATGAAAGAGCAATGTATTGGTATATGAAGAACTCCGCAACACATCTGAATTCCACATTGGATTAGAAAAAGAAAATGTTGAATGCCAAATTTAAGAAGGAAAAAACGCAGTAACAATGTATTACAGAGATAAACAAGATTAAGAAATTAGCAACCGGATTATTTGGGAAGTAGATCAAAGGTTCAAGTTGCTACTAAGACAAACAATCTTTCAGATCCCTAATGACCAGCAGAAGGATTGGTTTATAGTTTTGCTATTACCACATCTTAGACTACCATTATCACAACAAAATATTGCAACACAAGCAGAAGAATTGGAGATTGTGATGAAACTAGGACTTCATCGGTAGAGGATATTAATATAGGGTTCAAAAGATCCAGACCCACTTGGAAAGCTTACATATGGAACTCTAAGACTTGAAGAAGGGAAAATAAGTTTTTTCTGACATGCATTCAGAATTTTAGTGCATGAAGTGCAAGGCGAAGGGACACTATAAGGATCAGTGTAATTTTTTTAGGGAGTACTTGGGCACTGGGGTGGCTAATACATTGAAGCCTTGACCAATTTTCCGGCCAAGTGTGGAACCAAATTTCTAGCGTAGCATGTGCCAAATTCGAAGCTAGCACCCCACTCACTAGTGTCATTTACTGCAGAAGTATGTTTATTTGCTGAATCAATTTTTTTGTAACTTTTGTAGCTTGGTGGGGCATGAAGACAAGAACTGTCATAAATATGATTTGACGATGCAGTAGATGACTGGGGTGTAACGAATTCCATTTGAAAATTGTGATGATCATGGTTCACTTGAAATGTGTGGAACATTCCAAGGCCGAGGGTGTGGCTAAGGATGAGGTCCTAGAAGAGGTTGAGGAAACATTTAGGTTATAACTACCGTCATCCTGGACATTTTTCCAAGCATTTCAAGAATATCGTTGCCCCATATTGTAAGTATTGTAGAGAATTTTATCATGAGATAGAAGATTCTCCCATGTTATTGGCTAAAATGGAGGAAAAAAAAAATCAACAACATTCCCAGAACCTACAGATCATGAGAGTTGAACCATATGAAGAAGATATAAGTTTGAACATAGTGACAAGAAGTGGTGTAGCTATAGGAGAAGACAAAGTAGAAGGAAAAAATCTTATGGAGGATACATGGGTTACGAAGTCTAGAGAAAATAATAGTGGGTTCAATGTGAATCAAGAAAAGGAAACCTTCATGGAAGTGCAAAAGAGTTTTATGGACCCTGGAGCTTCGACATCAACATCGCAAACACAATCAATCCCAGAAAAGAATAAACCCAAGGTGGTTACTGTGACGAAGGATTTTGATCCATCTATTCTAAAATCATTCCTGTAGTCCTATATGAAGCTGCAAAGGGATCAAAAAGTTGTGGAAGGATTGCAAGATTTGATTGACAATTGCGCTGGTAAAAAAGAACCATAACCTGAACAACATGCAGTAAGTAAAGTATACAAAAATAAGAATAGAACAGACAGTGAAATGTGGTTAACTATACAGATAGGAGATTAATAAATGGATTAAGTAATTC